>CM062819.1:55073723-55170866 GCA_031772625.1 Pinus tabuliformis | reverse complement strand
AATAGACATTTTTGTGCCTTACAGCATGAAGCATGAAATGTCAATAATCTAAGGGATCCAAAGTCCCTAAACATGTTGTTCCTACCCCTAGAGGAACAAGGTCAGCAAACCACAGCACTGAAATCAGTTCTCCACCTGAAAACACTCAAAAACAAGCTAATTCTGGATCATGTCAACTGCTCCACTGAGCATCTGCGCTGAATGTCAACTGCTCCACTCTGTACCTGCGCTGAATGTCAAAGCAATGAAGGCTACCTGCGCTGGGCGAGATTGGCCAAGTGGCACAGTCATTTGCAAGGTGTCAATGCCCAGGAAGCTTCCAAAATGACACTTGGATCAGGGAATTCGCCTTGTGATGAGTAAGAGGATCTAGATCTCCAAGTGGAAGCAAGAAACTCCAAGTGGACTCAAGAACTGAAGAATAACTGAAGTGGGAGAGGACACTAGTCAGCTTCATGCCAGCCTCAAGCTGACTCATCCTTTCTCCAAAACTCCTATATATAGAGCTCTCTCATGAGGTCTAGGGAGGCTGGAATCTTGTGAATGTAAGGAAGTGCTGTTGGTTTGAGTATAGAACTATTGGGTGATTGCTTGAAGGAGGTGAAGAGGAGATTTCTTTCTGCTGGGAGGTGTTGCTGGATTGGGCCTCTTATGGTTGTACACTCTGAACTTTACTTCTTCCATTAATAAAGCATTTGAGGTTCTTCTATATGCATGTGTCTCAATGGGTATTGATGCTTGTATATTTGATTTATTCTAATCCTTGAATCAATTATGAATGTATGCTTCTTGTAGTTTCCCTTTCTTGTGCTTTTGCAGGATCTTTGTGTAGCTGGGCCAGTGAAAGAGCAAGGAGCTGGGAGCAAGCAGCAAAGAGGGAAGATTGGATCAATCATTAGCGGAAGACAACGGTTAGTGGATCTTTTTCTCCCTCTCTTACATCTCATAAAGAAGTAATCTTGAATAGCTTTGCTTTGATTGTTGCTGAGGTACTATCACCCTTAGAGTGGGATAGGGTCATTCCGTATTGGATACTTTTCCCAACAACAAATTGGCGACTCCGCTGGGGATCGTATCTTGTTGGTTGTTTGTGTTTTTGCTATTCATTTCATAAACAAAGGGAGTACCGAATCGAACTGCATTTGGATCTTTCAAATGCAAAGTAGAGGGCAGCTACTCTAGCTCAGTTTCTGGGCAAGTTTATGATTTGAAGAGCTGATCCACAAGGACTCTAATAAGCTCTTAGTGATAGCTTTTCATCCTCCTTTTCATCCCTTAGTGTGTACTTGACTGATAGCTTCTGATTTGGCAAAAACTGTGAATTTTTGAGCAATCTGTGACCCGGAAACCAAGAGAAACGAAAGTTTCGTTCTTCAGTGCAGGCTGTGAAGGCTGTCTGCATTTCAGCGCAGTTCCCGAAGGGGCTACCTGCGCTGAAGGTCAAACTGACAGTGTACACCTGCGCTGGACCAGTCTTGCCTTGTGCTACTGGGGTTTCCTGCTGTTTCTTGCCCTGTTTTCACTCTTGTTTTGCTGCCTGTTACCAGTCAATGTGCCTATCTGAAACCAACTTTCCTTGCCACTATTCCGCCTCGGTTGTATAAAGAAACTGTGTTTGTTCTTTGTGTATTTCTTATATCATTTACAGTTTCCCATAACGAAAGTGAACTAGTCTTGCTGTGGCCTCTTAGATCTAGACCTGTGATAAAGTGTCGTTTTGATCTTAAGAGTTAGTTTGTTTGCTGTTCATAGCTGATTGAGCTTTTGCTTTCGTCATATGGTTTGATTTATATATTTCTAGTGTCGAAACAAGTAAATCTTAAGGTGTCTTTTGATTTTGGACAAGCTTGTTTGCTTTCACTTGAAATTGAATTCAAAATTATACAACAGCTTTCTTTTTGTATTACACAAACATTAAGAAAGAGAAAAGAAATACTTGCATTGTGCATGTGCATTATGACAGTTTGCATGTTGATTTAGGAAAAAGTGCATTAGTGTGTGCTCTATGATCTGTGTGAAAAGATGTTGTCTTTCTTTTCCCTCAGTAGTTAAGATTTTCAAAGTTGAAAGATTGAAAAGCTTGCTTATCATCTTAGACTGCATTTAGGAGTGTTATCATACATCTCGTGGTGATCCATAAAGGCAAACTGCTAAACAAGATCAACCTTAAAATAAATTGAATTTACATAACAACGCATTGAAACATAACGCAAACACATAGAGGTCTAAGCTAGAGACGTGTTCCGGCGTCGTTAAACGTGATATCTTAGCGTTGAGTGGTTGGGTGATTCCTCCACGGTGAAGCGATAAGTATCAATACGGACTTGTGCTCCCACGTACCGTCGCGTATATATTGGGAGACCCCTATAGGAATAAAGCCTTTATCCAATAGGAAACCGTGTCGGCCGCCCTACTGATCACAATGCAGTGAACACAGCATTCACGAAGATCGACCACTCGTACCGTAAAACGTATTCTGTGGTTTTGCGAAAAGTTTGGCACACCCTCTGCCTAGAACTCCAGAGCAGTTTCTTTTGGCCTTTTTCAAACTCTATAACTGAAAAAGTCCATCCGAGCATTTGTCACTTCGGGCTCGTTAAAACATCGAAGGAGACTAGAGTCATCTTTAGCTTTTTCTTGACTCTTAAAAAGTGAAAAAGCAAGTTGTGTCTAAGCGTCGTTATAAAATTTATTTTAAACGGAACATAATCACCTCCTATTCCCGGTTGATCTTAAGTTGAGAACATGGAACGCCCCAACCAAGCAATTCCACATGATGGAAATCCTAGTCCATTCTCCTCTTGGGGAGAAGTTGGTGCACCCCACATGGCCACATTGTCGCTTCCAGGACTGACAATTGGCCTGCCTATTTGGCTATTCTCAACCAATGTAGTTCAGACCACCATGGTTCCTGAACAGTCGAGTCAACAGTTAGATCAGTCTAGAGCTGCCCACCAGCCTTCTACTTCCTATAACTCTTCCTCCAATCCTTCATCTTCGCAAGGTAGAGCCGGCAAAAGCCAAGCTCCCATGGAGAAGAAGGAGAAGAAGAAGAAAGAGAAGAAGAAGAAAGAGCCTAAGGCGACTGGGGGCAAGCAAAAGACATCTGACAAAAATCCACACACAGCACAGACCGGGTCTAAATCGCCATGTGTCATATGTAGAGGAGACCACTTCCATAGAGATTGTCCCTGTATTCCCCGATACTAAGGGACTGGTCCCCTCGCTTGCACAATTCGGGAGCATCAACCTCTGATAGCCATGTTGAATGCTTACCGTCAACCAGCGAAAGTGAAGGTTCAAGACAAAGAGGGGGAGCAAGATCCCCCTGCAGACTGTGTGAAGGCGATCACGCCATCCACCGTTGTCCCTTCTTAGACGAAGCAAAGAGAGTTTTGGAAGATCGCCCGGTTTCACCGTTGGAACTTCCTCCTGGATACAAAAAACTCGTGCCAAGTCCTTCGTTGGTTGAAAATACAGCTGGCCCGCTCAAGTGGTCAGCTGAAGCGTCAGTCATTGAAAATGAACCTACTGAACCCAGACCAGACGAAAGTCTAAAGGTCGATACGGCAGTTGACCCGGTTCTTCCTTCAGAGGTTTCATCCTCAAATGACACCGTCACTGAAGATTCATCTTCAAATGACACCCTCACTGAAGAGAATAAGGATGACACCATCCAGATTCTTTTCATCAACACAGATTCTGATGAGCATCAGGAAATGCGCCCATTCCTTTATCGCAGGAAGGAACATCGTCAGGGTCACATCCGGCCGTGTATTCGGTCCCACCACCAAGCAACCTGGTTGTGTCCTTTGATTGGAACCAACTAGGCAGACCCCGGTTACCAGCCAATATACCATTCAGAATCATAGTCCAAATCTACAGAATGGTAATGGCTGGAACTATCATTGATGAAGGGGCATCTGTGAGTATCCTTTCCTCTATTGCTTGGAAAGCACTGGGTTCCCCAGAGCTTTTGCCTGAGATAAGAAATCTCTCAGGTTTTGATAAAGGAACCAGTCGACCATTAGGGATCCTCCCCAATGTGCCTGTTACATTGAAAGGGAAGACCGTTCAAATGAACGTGATGGTTGTTCAAGGACCCTTGGATTATAACCTACTCCTTGGACGAGACTATATATATTGCATGGGAGCTATAGTCTCCTCACTCTTTAGAGTAATGTGTTTTCCACACGAAGGAAGAATGGTCAAGCTCGTAGACCAACTTTCATTTCCGGGATCACGCATCGCAAATAGTCACATACCAACCCTCAATGGTCTATTCACCCAAGAAATGTCTCCACCCCCAGTCCTCCTTCCCGATGAGTGCGAGTGATTCGGAAAGATGGGACTGGAACCCAGGGGGCATGCATCCTGGTCTGCTTTGGGCAGAGAAAACCTTGGGTATAGAGTAAATTTCCGCGGAAAGAATATGACTAGTCCGTACCCCGTCCGTCTAGGAAGAGGGGTTGTTCTGGAATATGATTATTTTGTCAAAGTTATGTGAGTGAAATAATCTGTTTTTCACACCTTTGTCTATTTCGGTAGACATTGCCGAAGAAAAGAGATTGATTTGCGCAGCAAATAGAACATCTTTGGGTAACCAGAAAGAGGCAAGCCTCACCCTTTAAAACAAATGTTTTATCAGATAAGTAGGGGCAGCCTTGAAATTGTATTTTATACCTGGGGGCATGCAAACCTTTTGGAGTGCAAGCAAAGAGCGGTTATTTATCTGTTTTTTGGATTAGTCGTTTCCTAACTTGCATAAAGAAAGGATGTGGGACAAAAGTCAAGATTCGCCAAATTAGGAGCATAGCTTCGTGAGATAAAGCTCCATAAAAATAGCTATCTCACAGGAGACATTCTTATCTTATGACTGGTATAATCGAGCAGTTTTACCGCGGAATTTATGCTCGTTAAAAAATAGAAAAGCGAGATCCGAGCAGTTTTAACGCGGAATTCATGCTCGTTAAAAAATAAACATAAGCATTGAGCAGTGTTTTGGCGCATTCAAGCTCATTAAAAAATGAACCCATCTCGGTAAATAACCATTGTGATCGTAAATTTATTAGCCATAAAAGCCTTGGTCGTGTTTGCACCCGCCACCTCCATTTCATTTGGCCAATCGTTCACCTCCATATGATTGTTTACCCATTTTGAGGAACAGCTGCGAAGAGTGATTTCACTTAGCCATCCTTGTGACACTGCTGTGATTGGAAAATTCCAACCTGTACCTGGAATCTGCTGCTATCCCTGTTTATCACTCGTTCCTCAAAAGACGAGTCTTCTTTGAGCTCTTTTCATCTGACTCGTAAAATATGAAAAGTTTGCCGAGTTTTGGCCTTCCAGCTCGTTAAAGTGACCGGAAGAGCTATCCCTCCTCTAGATTTTAATCTTTTTGGACCTGAGGGATTATTGCACAAAAAGGTCGAGCGCTTGTTTTATTCGGCTCATTAAAGTTATCGAAAACTCATCCCTTCTGTATTGTTTTATACTTTTTCGGACTTAAGGGATTAGATGACGAAAAAGGAATTTTGGAGTTAACTTTCTGTACCTTTTCAGACTCTCTAAAAATGAAAAGGACCGAGTTTTCCTTGTCGTTAGACTCGTTAAAATGATTAAATAGCGACAAACTTGTCTTTAGACGAGAACAAGTTTCCCTATCGCTAGGCTCGTTAAAACATAGCGATGGGCTTGCCCGAAGGGCAGGTTATAGAACAAGCATATGTTATCCTCCTCAAGCTTGACAAAAATAAAGAGGTACTGGTCAGAAATGACTGGGGAAAAATTGGGAGAACCTCAAAGCTTTAATGGTAGCAAGTCGCTCTTGAACATGACACTTTGTCCTCCGTATCACATCGGGTTGGGTTGTTTCATTCACCGGTCTCATCACCATGGTCCTTGCCAAACCATCCACATTTGGGGTAATGCTACCGATCCATCACATCAGTGTCGTTATATGTTCAAGAGATGTTGTTCAGAAAGAGTCAACCATGTCCCATCCACTGCCATACATTATCCTTCATCCACCCATGATCGCCACCCTGAATCATATTTCACAGATTGTTTTCGCCTCCACTAAAATCATTAGCTCCGTTCCGTGTCATTGATGTGGGATTCATTAAGGCCCTCCTTTGACGGATCGCTTCTTGTCGACTTCAGCTCATTATCCAAGAAGTTGATCTAGGAACAACCCCCCCAGTACTTTGAAGCTTGCATGCCTCAATGGCAAGTTTCTCACTTCCGGCGACAGGTATACATCAATGACCTTCGACCAGAAGATTTTGCGTGGTGTTCGACGCCAAGTCCTTTATTCACACCACGTGAATTGTACTGCAGTACCTTGAGGGTCATTGTCATTATTGGTGATTCCTCTCGCGCTTGTTAACGGTTTACATTATTGACCGGTAATCAAGCGATGTCTTTCCATGTTCGACTTCAGCGCAATTCTCACATGGATCGACTTGTACTTAGAGTGAAGATAGAACGAGTTTGAAGACCCCGGATCTAGTTTCATCCATCCGGGCTGCGATATATATTCAGGATATAAAGACATTTGTTATGTACATCATTGCAGCAGATGATCATCCTACTCAAAGGATGATAATTTCAGCAGAGAATTATCAGTCTACCATCAGACGATCGTCTGTTCTATGTACCAAAATGAATTTATAAAGCTGAGCATGGGAATGCCCGCCTCAACTAGATCATGAAAGCAGAATGAAAAATAATGTATTGTATTGTATTTTATTACAGGGCACCTCTCAGCGATTGAATGAACTTCGGATCCTCCTGATAAAGCATTTCACCCGATAAACGACCTCATACTTTAGGGGGCAACTGTTATAGACATTTTTGTGCCTAACAGCATGAAGCATGAAATGTCGATAATCTAAGGGATCCAAAGTCCCTAAACATGTTGTTCCTACCCCTAGAGGAACAAGGTCAGCAAACCACAGCACTGAAAATCAGTTCTCCACCTGAAAACACTCAAAAACAAGCTATTTCTGGATCATGTCAGCTGCTCCACTGAGCATCTGCGCTGAATGTCAACTGCTCCACTCTGTACCTGCGCTGAATGTCAAAAGCAATGAAGGCTACCTGCGCTGGGCGAGATTGGCCAAGTGGCACAGTCATTCTGCAAGGTGTCAAATGCCCAGGAAGCTTCCAAAATTACACTTGGATCAGGGAATTCGCCTTGTGATGAGTAAGAGGATCTAGATCTCCAAGTGGAAGCAAGAAACTCCAAGTGGACTCAAGAACTGAAGTATAACTGAAGTGGGAGAGGACACTAGTCAGCTTCATGCCAGCCTCAAGCTGACTCATCCTTTCTCCAAAACTCCTATATATAGAGCTCTCTCATGAGGTCTAGGGAGGCTGGAATCTTGTGAATGTAAGGAAGTGTTGTTGGTTTGAGTATAGAACTATTGGGTGATTTCTTTGAAGGAGGTGAAGAGGAGATTTCTTTCTGCTGGGAGGTGTTGCTGGATTGGGCCTCTTATGGTTGTAACACTCTCGGAACTTTACTTCTTCCATTAATAAAGCATTTGAGGTTCTTCTATATGCATGTGTCTTTGTGGCGTATTGATGCTTGTATATTTGATTTATTCTAATCCTTGAATCAATTATGGATGTATGCTTCTTGTAGTTTCCCTTCTTGTGCTTTTGCAGGATCTTTGTGTAGCTGGGCCAGTGAAAGAGCAAGGAGCTAGGAGCAAGCAGCAAAGAGGAAATATTGGATCAACCATTAGCGGAAGACAACGGTTAGTGGATCTCTTTCTCCCCTCTCTTACATCTCATAAAGAAGTAATCTTGAATAGCTTTGCATTCGGTTGTTGCTGAGGTACTATCACCCTTAGAGTGGGATAGGGTCATTCCGTATTGGATACTTTTCCCAACAATAGTAACCTCTCTACAACTTCCTTAAATGAACTTGTATGTAATTTAAGAATAGTTGGCAAACATCACTTAAAGTAATGCAAGAATAGTTTCGCAAACAAAATTTATTAGTTTTAAAGTTTGCCAAATTTCATTCCTAGGATAATGTATTTTAAAAAATACACAATAAATTCAAAGAGGTTAGTAATTATAAAAAAATAAAAAAATATATGTTAAAACCTACTTTTAGGTTTCCCGCACTAATAGAATGTTGTCTCTGAAAGTCAAACTTTGAATAAATTATATGTAATGCAAACACAACTTAGAGATTTTGAATTTACTATTGTCATTTTAATTGTAGTTGTTAACATTCAATTGGACAAAGTGTCATCACAAAAAAGTCTTTGTGTAAATCTAAGAGAATATTACTTAGAATTTACATTGCAATTAATGATTAGTGATGATTTGTCAACTATAATCAAATAATACCAATTAGTGACGATATGTCAACTATAATCAAATATTGATAATGCAAATATAATTGATACAAATACTAATATGTCAACTATAATCAATTATAATTAACTGATTCTAAATAATAAAAGTTTCAAAATTTTGTGAAAAACATGTTACTATTTTACAAGAGTTATAATAATTTATGAGTTTGAAAATAAATGCTATTACTCTTATCCTTACCCAAAACTATATAGAATATTCCACAAAAATATACAACACACATAGAAAAGTATATACAATATTACACAAAAATATACAACACACATAGAAAATAGACATAGAGAATACAAAGGAAAAGACCATCCATGAGCACTTTATTATAATATCACAAAAGACCATCCACATTTATATTCGATATTCGCTTACGAGGTAGCCATGATGGTCTAACGACCTTCGTTAGTCGACGTGATTGAAAAATTCACCACTTACAAATTCAATTGAACTAATTTAAAAAAAAGATATGGTTAAAATTTAAAATTTATTTTATAAATTTCATATTGTTAAAATTTAAAAATTCTAATATGAAATATATGATGAAGTATATTTTAGTAAATAAGTTAAAAATATGTATTTGAAATTATATATTTGAAAATATAAAGAACAATATTATTAATTATGGAGATTTACTCGTATTTTATTGTGAAGATTTTAATTTGTAAATAGATTTTGTTACAATACTATGGGTTAATAAAGTGGTTTATCAATACTACATATCCAAAAAAACCATAAATCACTTCATATGATATTTTTTTAATTGGTCAATTTAATTAAAATGAAATAACTATTTTGAAGATAAATCTTAACATTTGGTTTGTATATAGTATTATCTATATTTTAAAATATTCTGTGGTAAAGTAAATCCCTATCATTTACCTAATAACCATTAATAATTAAATTAAAATTATGGAAACCTTATTTTAAAATAGACAGTATTAAGATAATTCAAAGTATATTTTAATATTAAAAAGATATAATATTAACTATCTGCAGATTTTTATGATTGAAATTAAAGAATATAAATTTAGAAAATAATCCACAATAAATCTTGTTTGAGATTAAAAAAATTAACTTAGAAACAATAAACACTATAATTCATCTTACAAATTTACATTTTTCAAATGTAATATTATTTATAAAATAAAATTATACAATCATTTGTAAAAAAAAATAACATTAAAAAAATTATTTCAAAGTGGCTAGCTTTGCCTACTTCGCTCTTTTTAATATACAATTAAAAAAAATTAAATTTATTTTCTTGAGTTTAAAAATATATTAGATCATATCTTTAAAAACAATTAACATTTTAAAATAATGCATTGAATTCATTTTAAGTGCTTATCTTATTTTCTATTATAAGTGATAGAATGTGAAAGTAACTTTATATAATTATTATTTTATATAATTATTATTAAGTAAGTATAGATATAGATATATTATTAAGTAAGTAAGTATTATTAAGTAAGTATAGAAAGTACAGATATTTTTAATTAAATTAGTTATATATATATAGATATATATAAGAGATTAAAAACAAGTATATCATTCAAAAAGTAAGATTGAAACAAATATAATATAATATATTAATATATATATTAAAAAGATTATTTATAAATTTTTTAAAACATTATTTATATATATATATAAACAAAACAAAACATTATAATAATAATATTAAATTTGTTATTTCAATGACAAAGAAACAATAGTTACATCATTTGAAAAGTAAGATTGAAATCAAGGTTCATGAGTGAATTTATTTAAATGCCCATTTTAAATGATGGATATATCTCAACCTATTATTTTTTCTTATATTTATATTATTATCTAAAATTGTATATTATTAAATAAATATTGTAATATGAAAATTTTAATTAAAATTTCTTTATATAATCATTAAATAATTAAAAAACAATTCATAAATAGATTTACAATAATTTTTAACTTCTTCTCAAAAACACATTATAATACAAAGAAATATATAAAATTCTTTCTGGTTCTCTTTTAAAAATACTTTTCTCCCAGACACCATCAAAGTATATACATAGGATAGACTTGTTGATCAACTCTCTTTGTTTTTAATATGACTTTAGACGTACACTTAAAATGCTGATGCAGAGTTTCTTTTCTATTACCTAGTTTTCAAAATAATTTTCTCCAAGACACCATCAAAGTATATACATAGGATAGACTTGTTGATCAACTCTCTTTGTTTTTAATATGACTTTAGATGTACACTTAAAATACTGATGCATAGTTTGTTTTCTATTACCCAGTCATACTAAAGGTTATGCTCTCCTTTATATTCTTATCTATAAGATTTACTTTAATAATAAGATATTAGATATAATTTATCAATATTTTTAATATTAATAAGTTTGTAATATATATGGTGGCCAGGGTGCAGGCGTAAGAGACAAACGTTCAAATCCGGAAACTATTTCTTCTAATTCTGCGAAATTTCTTCTTGGATTTCCCTTGGAGTCTCGGTCATTTACCTCCAGAGTTAGATACTTTGCTAAATTAGTAGAATTGCTAATTTAGCCACAATCACCAAATGCCTTACAAACCCTCTAAACGTCGCATATCGCAATTGCAAGCTCATCGGGCAGGTTTCCTTTACTTTTTAACATTGCGATGCGATATTTATCAACGCGCTTCATATCAAATGTTGCATTTCGCAACTCTTCCGGCCATGTCATATACTCTTGAACCTTGTGATGCGATATTAACCAGCGATCCAACGGTCAACATCAACAGTGATCCGACAGTCATTGTGATATCGCGAGGAGATCTATCTGACAACACTGCCTCATGGAGCCGATAGACTTATAAACCCCAATTTATAATAGTTCAGGTCCATACTTGAGATTAACGCCCAATGACAGAGGTTTTCAAATCTACAGTTCGCGGGACTTCGATTAACACAAGGGTCCAACCCAAGCCAACACCCGCTGTTGACTGTGGCACATTACGTTGAAAATGGAATGAACAGTGAAGAATTAGTGCGGGACTTCAGTCCTTGATCAAGAATTCATGCACATCTAACTTCGTAGTCACTAATACACATCAGAAAGTAATTGAATACGAACACACGAGATCAATAGAACTCTAAGTTTTAAGCCAAACGGGAAATTCAAAGATACACAGAGACACTGCAGAGGGACATAAGACCTCTGGGATTCACCAATTACACAACACAAATACACTGAGTTATGTTTTCTGCAACTTGATCATATATGGCCAAACAAGTTGAATCAGTCAAAATCCCCTTATAATGATTCAGAACTTACATAAGTACTAGTTCATCTAACAACCAGACCCTAAATCAAAGGATCGAATTGACTAATCCTATCTAATTTGCATGAGATTCTGCTCGAGAATCTCCACTACATCTAACTACTTGAATTTATTACATGATAATCCAAATCCTAGATTCTAGTTCAAATCCTAACTATATAGCTCTGTAAATTGACAGATAAAGGACCACACTCCTTTGCTTGTAATTTTTTTTTTTTTTTTGGAATAATATGAAGCCTTTTGTCTTTAAGCCTCATGCTCCTGCATCAGACTCCTGAGGAAAAAATTCTTCATGGGCTCCTATCCATGAGCTCTTATACAGAACTGCCCAATTTCTATAGCATGACATCTGTCACCCAGGTAGCATCAACAATTGGTTGATCTTTCCACTTGACCAAATACTGAAAATAATCCTGTCCCCTTGTCTTTTTCAACAATTTCTTGTCGATAATCCTCTTTGGTTGCAATTCCTTTGCCATAGGTAACTGTTTTACCCAATCAATTTCTTGTTTCTCTTGGTCTTCTACTGTGTCATCTGCATTTTCATGTTCATACCTTTGCAAATCAGCAACATTGAAAATTGGAGATATTCCATTATTAGGGGGTAATTCAATTTCATATGCATTTGTAGAAAATTTCCTCAATATTCTGCATGGTCCAATTTTCTTGAACTTTAACTTGTTATACTCTCTTTTTGGAAATCTTTCCTTCCTTAGGTGTGCTAAAACTAGATATCCAACTTCAAAGTTAACTTTTCTCCTTCTCAATTGTTGGCATTATGGTTCAAGTGTTGTCCTTGATGGCAACTCACTCAGTGGATGGTACAGGTGCTCAGAAGTTGGTACAGGTGATGGCAACTTAATCAGAAGACAGATCTCAGTACAGCATGCCAAGGAAACTCATACACGCTGTTTCGTTAAGCCCAAGTCGCGTGTACACGCAAGTTCGATTCAGAAAAAGCGCGTGTATGTGGAAAGGTTCCTTTGGTTCATGGTGGTTAGACCTTGGAAGTTGTGCCTATGATTTCGGACCATTATGTCTCGACGGGCGTGTCGATCCCTAGTTTTAAAGTTGATGGTATTGTGTTACTATGGTTTTGGCTCTTGGTATTGAGAAAGGCCTAAGGCTATATAAGGAGAAGAAGATCATTAGGCAAATATCATCTTTCGACAAGGCATGAATATCTAAGAGAGAAAGAGATCTGATATGCAGGTTCTGAGTTGGTTGATCTAAGCCAAGGAGAGATCACATCGGTTAATGGAAGACTAGATCTAAGGATAGATCGGGATCTAATGGTTTGAAATGCACTATTATGATATGGTTGATGATGCGTATTTCTAGATCTGCATATTGTCACAATGTTACGTTCTGAGTCTAACTAATATCTGGTACAGCTGCAAGTTGAGAAAGTTTATTTTTAGATCTGTACGCAGGTTGGCTTCGGTAAAAGGGCGTGTATACGCGGTTTCTGCTCATTAAAGTAGCGTATATCTTTTGAAGCTTGATTTTGGTTTACAGTGGGGTCTGACTGTTATTACAGAGTTCTGTAGTCTGCTCTGTGTTCTGGTAACTGGTGATTGACAGGGTTCAGTGGTTCAGTGATTCAAAGTTGGGTTGTTTTATGCTTCAATGATCTGTTGTGAAAATTGAATGAATTGTGGTCTTCAGATTGTAATGTTGTGCTTCAGGAATATCCAAGTCTGAAAATGTATGAAAAGTGATACCTGGAAGAAGGAAGATTGTAGGTCAGCACCTACGTACTAGTATCTTGGCTAGTACAAAAGCAAAGGGGGTTGGAGCTCCCTTCCAAGGAAGTTTGGAGAACGAGAGAAGGTTGAAGCCTTCTGCAGGTTGTAGCCTGCGTACTGGTATAAGGCTGCACCAGTACAAAAGATTGTAAACTGAAGTTTCATATTAAGAAAGATAGAGACAACTTGCAGCAGGTGGTTTTCACCCACATTGGGTTTCCACCTTATATCTTGGTGTTCATGTGTGTGGCTTTTTATCTGTTCTGTTATACTGCACATGTTTACTGTTAATATGATGAATAATGTCCTGATGCACTTAATTGAAGAATAAGCCAACTAAATTGTGAGTTTTCTGCTTATACGCTGTTTTACTTCGTCACAGTAGCGTGTACACGCTGGTTCACTTAACTGAAGTAGCGTATATGTTTTGGGCATTTAAAAGTTTGATTAATCTGATAATACTGATTCACCCCCCCTCTCAGTATTATTTCCAACAATTGGTATCAGAGCAGGTCCTTCAGAGAAGCTTGATCGCTTGAAGGAAGATCATTCATCATGAGCAACTACGAGAAAGAAGCATCAATCAGGCCACCGGTTTTTGATGGAACAAATTTCAATTATTGGAAGGTAAGAGTTACTGCATATCTTCAATCTCTTGGTACAGAAGTTTGGGACATTGTAGAAAAAGGCTATGCTTTTCCTTCAGCTACTCCTACAGATCCAGATGAAAAAAAGGCATATGAAACAAATGCAAAAGCAGTCGCTACCCTATTAGGAAGTATATCTCAAACAGAATTCATGAAGGTCATGCACTTCAAATCAGCAAAAGAAATATGGGACAAAATGATCACTAGCTATGAAGGAGATGAACAGGTAAAGGAAGCTAAACTTCAAACACTCAGGATTCAATATGAGACTCTCAGGATGTATAATGATGAAAGTGTGGCTAATTATTTTCTCTCGGGTAGATGAGATTGTTAATTGTATGAAAAACTTGGGTGAAGAAATAAGAGAAACTATAGTAGTTCAAAAGGTTCTAAGATCTTTATCCCCCAAGTTTGAATCTAAAGTATCTGCAATAGAAGAAAAAGAAAATCTCCGTGTTCTCACTATGTCTCAGCTACATGGAATTCTAACCGCTTATGAAATGAGAAAGGGAGGTCCATCTGACAGAAGGGAAGCTGCTTTTAAGGCATCAGGAAAAGAAGATTACTATGAAGCAAGCCATGTTCCAGAAGAAGAGGAAGAAGAATCAAATTTTGTCAGAAATCTTCAAAGGGGTTCTGGAAGGTTCAGAGGTAAGCTACCTTTCAAATGTTTTGCTTGTGGGAAAGTAGGTCATTATGCTGCAAAATGTCCTTATAAGGATAAAGGAAAAGAACCTGCTAGATGGAACAAGAAACAAAGTGCAAATAGGAAAAGCTACTACACCCATGAAGATAGTGATGGCTTATCAAACAGTGATGAAGATGAACAAGGTAATAAATATAAGCTGTTAATGGCATTTGAAGATGATGATTATGAGGATGCTATAGATGTGGATAATCTCTATAATGAAATCACTAGACTCAAGAGAAGCATAGAAGAAAGGAATGTGATTATTGATACTTTGCAATTTCAGATTGATGAAAAGGAAAAACATCTTGAAAAACTAGAAGGTGAAATTGTTGGTCTCAGAAAAGAAATTGAGAAAACAAAAACTATTAATCTTAAATTTGTCAAAGGATCTGAAACCTTGGATGAGATTATTAGTGTGCAGCGGTCTCCTCTAAACAAAACAGGTTTGGGCTATAATGGAGAAACCTCTCAAGCATCCACCTCAAAAAGTTATCTTGATGCAGCAAGAGGAAATGAGCGGAAGAACAATGAAGATAATCAGGTAAAGCAGGGACGAGTTACAAACAGAAACTATCAGGGACAATCCTCCTTAAGGATGAACAAAAGCTACAACCAACCACAGGTAAAATCTTCTCAGTTTGGCTCAAGAATAGATGAAAATAGAAATTACAATCAGTTGGCTGGTAGATTCAATAACCGCAGAAGCTTCTTCAATGGACAATGCTTTTCTTGCCACAACTTTGGTCACAGAGCAGCTCAATGTGTTGCATATAAAACAATCATGACTAGGGAAGCTCAAAAACAAAGAAGTATGACAGGGATTACAAAAAGGACCTATAACAACTTTTCGGTGCTTGAAAATGAAGTTGAATGTTCTATTTGCAATAATTTTGGTCATAAAGACTCTGAATGCAGGAGCAGGTTTCAGGAGAAAAAGGAACAAGCCACAAGCACCAAAACATGGAGAATAAAGGAACCTCAAACAGAAAGATGTGGGATAGCATTTTATGCAGAAGGACAGGAAAATCTATGGTACATTGACAGTGGATGTTCGAAACATATGACAGGTGATAAAGAAAAACTTGAATCTTATTCTACTTTAGAAAAGGGAAAGAAAGTCTCTTTTGGAAATGATACTCCTGCTACTATAAAAGGAAAAGGTATTGCTCCTTTAAAAGAAAAGGTCAAGGCTGGAAATGTTTTGTATGTTGATGGATTGAAACATAATCTTCTAAGTGTCAGCCAGATGTGTGATCAAAAAACAGAGGTTATTTTCAGATCGAATGGATGTCTTGTTCGTGATCTTGATACAGGTAAAACAGTTCTCAAAGGCAAAAGAACTCCAAATAATCTGTACATATTTGAAGAAGAACAACAACAATGCTATCTTAGCAAGGATGAAGAGCACTGGTTATGGCATCGAAGGTTGGGACATCTAAGCTTCTCACAAATAAGGAAAGCATGCAAATATCAGGCAGTTCGCGATCTTCCAGATATCAAAATTCCAGACAACACCATATGCAAATCTTGTCAGTTTGGAAAGCAGACCAGAACTAACTTTCCAGAGAAGGAAGGATCAGCTAGCTTGCCTCTTGAGCTAGTCCATACAGATGTATGTGGTCCATTTAGGAAAAGGTCACCTCGAGGAGAAGAATATCTGATATTATTCATTGATGATTTCTCAAGGTTTGTTTGGTTAGGGCTTATGAAGCACAAAGATGAAGCATTCGAAAAATTCAAATCCTTCAAAGCATTGGCCGAAAATGAATCAGGACACAAAATCAAGTGCCTCAGATCTGACAGAGGTGGGGAGTTCACATCAAATGAATTTTTTGATTTCTGCGATGAACATGGGATAAGAAGAGAATTCTCTACAGCTAGAACTCCTCAGCAAAATGGGGTTGTGGAAAGAATGAACAGAACTATCCAACAAATGGCTCGTGCTATGCTCGATGAATCAGGTACTCCTGCAACC
The DNA here is from genome assembly GCA_031772625.1 of Pinus tabuliformis. Lineage (NCBI taxonomy): Eukaryota > Viridiplantae > Streptophyta > Pinopsida > Pinales > Pinaceae > Pinus > Pinus tabuliformis. Next base: position 55,154,114 of record CM062819.1, on the reverse strand, counting down.
TTCTGGGGAGAAGCCGCACATGCTGCTGTTATCATTCTTAACAAAACAAATGTCCGAGTAAACAGCACTCAAACACCTCATGAGCTTTGGAGTGGTAAAACTCCTTCCGTGAAGCATTTCAAAATCTTTGGGAGCAAATGTTATATTAAGAACACTGATGAGCAACTTGGCAAACTTGAACCTAGAGCAGATGAGGGCATTCTTCTTGGTTATTCTCCACATAGCAAAGCATACAAGTGCTACAATAAAAGACTTGGCAGAATTGTTGACAGTATTGATATAGTGGTTGATGAGAAGGGATATATTCCTAGGCAAGTTCATCATGAAGAAGATGAAGGTTACTCTCAAAGGCGAAATGATGAAGAAGAAGAACCTCAAGAAGAAGAAGAATCTCAAGAAGAACCAGAGGAGCAGACAAGAATAGAAGAGAAGACTCCATCCAGATATGTCCAAAAGAATCATCCAGAAACTCAGATTGTGGGGCAGAAAGAAGCAGGAGTACAAACAAGAAGGACACTTGCAGAAGCTTCAAGCTACTTGGCTCTACTCTCCTCCATTGAACCACAAAATGTGAAAGAAGCATGCAAAGATGAATGTTGGGTCAAAGCAATGGATGAAGAACTTGAGCAAATCGAAAGGAACAACACTTGGGAATTGGTTCCTAGACCAAAAGATAAGAATGTAATAGGAACAAAATGGGTCTTCAAGAATAAGTTAAATGAAAATGGAGAAGTAATTAGAAACAAGGCCAGACTTGTTTGTAAAGGGTATGCACAGCAAGAAGGAATAGATTTTGAAGAGACCTTTGCTCCTGTGGCAAGACTAGAGGCCATCCGAATGTTCCTTGCTCTCTCAAGCTTTCAAAACTTCAAGGTATTTCAAATGGACGTGAAATCAGCCTTCCTGAATGGAGACTTAGAAGAAGAAGTATATATTGAGCAGCCAGATGGGTTCATTCTTGGGAATGATCCAAACCTTGTATGCAGATTGAAAAAGGCTCTCTATGGGCTCAAACAAGCCCCAAGGGCTTGGTACTATCGGTTGGACAAATATCTTCACCAACAAGGCTTTTCAAAAGGATCAGCAGATAGCAATCTCTATATAAAAGTTGAAAATAACAAATTGCTAATTCTTGTTGTTTATGTAGATGATATTATTTTTGGCAGCAATGAAGAAACTATGAGTCAAAACTTTGCCTTGGTTATGCAGAAAGAGTTCGAAATGTCACTTCTTGGAGAATTGACATATTTTCTTGGATTGCAAATCCAACAAAATGAAGGAGGTATCTTCTTGTCTCAAACCAAATACCTCAAGCAGATCTTGAAGAAGTATGGCATGGAAGAGTCAAAACCAGTATGTACACCCATGGTTACAGGATGCAGCCTCAGTGCAAATGATGAATCAGCAGCAGTTCACCAACCCACTTATAGATCCATGATTGGGAGTTTGCTTTATTTGGCAGGTACTCGACCAGATATTACACATGCAGTAGGATGGTTGGAAGATTTCAAGCCAACCCAAAGGAAACCCATCTTCAGGCAGTCAAAAGAATCTTCAAATATCTTCAAGGGACCCAAAACTATGGCTTATGGTATCCTAGAAATACAGATCTCACTCTTCATGCTTACACAGATGCAGATTGGGCTGGAAGTGTGGATGATAGGAAAAGCACAAGTGGAGGTGCTTTCTTCATGGGTTCCAGATTAGTGTCTTGGTTCAGCAAGAAGCAAAGTTCGATTGCCTTATCTACAGCTGAAGCAGAATATGTGGCTGCAGCATCTTGTTGCACACAACTTCTTTGGATGATGCAGACCTTGCAGGACTTTCAAATCACTTGCACTCCACCTGTCTCTATCTTATGTGATAATACAAGTGCAATCAGCATTTCAAAGAATCCAGTCATGCACTCAAAGACCAAGCACATACCAATCAAGTACCATTTTCTTCGGGAACAAGTGCTTGAGCAGAAGGTCAAATTGGAGTATGTTCCTTCTAAGGAGCAAGTTGCTGATATTCTCACAAAACCACTGCCCAGGGAAACTTTTGAATATCTCAGACAAAAGCTGGGAGTAGTTGATGCTTCATCCTGTTGTTGAAATTTGTTTTGTTCTACAGAAAAGTTGGTATACGCAGGTTACGGAAGGGATATGAGCGTATACACGCGGATTTATGGTGAGTAAGTCGCGTGTATGCTGGACGCTTGTTGCAGAAAGAATATCCGCGTACATACGCTGTTTTATACAGGATAAAACGCGTATATGAAGTTCTGAACAGCAAAGGAAAACTCTGAAGTTCTGAACAGCAATAGGAATGTCAGAAGTATTCAGGCACAGTTTCAGGGAGTGCAACAGGCACAGGTTCAGGGGGAGCAGCTCAAAAGTCTCATAAAGCATTGTTGGCATTCAGATGTTTTGGTTGTTGGTTTAAGAAGAAGGAGCTCAGAAAGCAATTCTAGTTGCTGATCTAACAAGATGTTTATCAGATGCTGCTGGTGTCTTTTCTAAATCTTGGTCTAGATCTGTTGTCTCTATGTCTTTCTTGTCTCTTTTATGGTGTCAAGGTCATGTAACGGCCTTTGTTGGTTTCCCCACTATGCCTGGGATGAATGATGAAATGTTCATGTATTATCATGTGTCTTCACATGGTTAGGTGGATGAGTCAATATTGGTATATCCCCACTAGATTGGGTGATGAATGTATGTTGAGTCTTTTGATGATAGGAAGGTCTTCTTTAATGTATAAGTCTTTGTTCTTCTTGAAGAACATCTTTTGCAGATCTTGCCTACAGTCAAGGGGAGCATGAACAGCACTTGGTAAGCAGGACGGATAGATTGGTACACTTTGGCATACACAAAGGGGGAGCACACTTGGAGATTTCAGCATGTACTCAGGGGGAGTATGGACAGTAGTATGGACAGCAGAAGGAATACCAAGGAAGAGAATATTGTGGTCCACCCTTTGCCCTTGATGTCAAAGGGGGAGAGTGACTTGGTGTGGTGGTTGCCATCAAGTCCAAAGGGGGAGATTGTTGGCATTATGGTTCAAGTGTTGTCCTTGATGGCAACTCACTCAGTGGATGGTACAGGTGCTCAGAAGTTGGTACAGGTGATGGCAACTTAATCAGAAGACAGATCTCAGTACAGCATGCCAAGGAAACTCATACACGCTGTTTCGTTAAGCCCAAGTCGCGTGTACACGCAAGTTCGATTCAGAAAAAGCGCGTGTATGTGGAAAGGTTCCTTTGGTTCATGGTGGTTAGACCTTGGAAGTTGTGCCTATGATTTCGGACCATTATGTCTCGACGGGCGTGTCGATCCCTAGTTTTAAAGTTGATGGTATTGTGTTACTATGGTTTTGGCTCTTGGTATTGAGAAAGGCCTAAGGCTATATAAGGAGAAGAAGATCATTAGGCAAATATCATCTTTCGACAAGGCATGAATATCTAAGAGAGAAAGAGATCTGATATGCAGGTTCTGAGTTGGTTGATCTAAGCCAAGGAGAGATCACATCGGTTAATGGAAGACTAGATCTAAGGATAGATCGGGATCTAATGGTTTGAAATGCACTATTATGATATGGTTGATGATGCGTATTTCTAGATCTGCATATTGTCGCAATGTTACGTTCTGAGTCTAACTAATATCTGGTACAGCTGCAAGTTGAGAAAGTTTATTTTTAGATCTGTACGCAGGTTGGCTTCGGTAAAAGGGCGTGTATACGCGGTTTCTGCTCATTAAAGTAGCGTATATCTTTTGAAGCTTGATTTTGGTTTACAGTGGGGTCTGACTGTTATTACAGAGTTCTGTAGTCTGCTCTGTGTCCTGGTAACTGGTGATTGACAGGGTTCAGTGGTTCAGTGATTCAAAGTTGGGTTGTTTTATGCTTCAATGATCTGTTGTGAAAATTGAATGAATTGTGGTCTTCAGATTGTAATGTTGTGCTTCAGGAATATCCAAGTCTAAAAATGTATGAAAAGTGATACCTGGAAGAAGGAAGATTGTAGGTCAGCACCTACGTACTAGTATCTTGGCTAGTACAAAAGCAAAGGGGGTTGGAGCTCCCTTCCAAGGAAGTTTGGAGAACGAGAGAAGGTTGAAGCCTTCTGCAGGTTGTAGCCTGCGTACTGGTATAAGGCTGCACCAGTACAAAAGATTGTAAACTGAAGTTTCATATTAAGAAAGATAGAGACAACTTGCAGCAGGTGGTTTTCACCCACATTGGGTTTCCACCTTATATCTTGGTGTTCATGTGTGTGGCTTTTTATCTGTTCTGTTATACTGCACATGTTTACTGTTAATATGATGAATAATGTCCTGATGCACTTAATTGAAGAATAAGCCAACTAAATTGTGAGTTTTCTGCTTATACGCTGTTTTACTTCGTCACAGTAGCGTGTACACGCTGGTTCACTTAACTGAAGTAGCGTATATGCTTTTGGGCATTTAAAAGTTTGATTAATCTGATAATACTGATTCACCCCCCCTCTCAGTATTATTTCCAACAAAGTCTACTCTACTGTTGTACTTTATGTTGATGTCCTGTAACTGTTGTTTTACCTGTTCATGTATTGCTTGCATTTCTAAAGCAAAATCTTCCCCTTCAACACTTCTCATCTCAGCTTTTCCCAGATTTCTTAATTCAGACACTCCTCTTGGGTGCATTCCATAAACTATATGGAATGAACTCTGCCCTGTACTCCTGTTAAGAGAGTCATTATATGCATATTCAACCTGTGCCAATACTTGATCCATTATTTTGGATGTTCACCTGTAAGACTTCTCTGAAGATTACCCAAGCTTCTATTTAGAACTTTTGTCTGTCCATCCGTCTGAGGATGATAAGAAAAACTAAAACTCAGTTTAATTCCAAGCATCTTCCACATTGTCCTCCAAAAATGTCCAACAAATTTGGAGTCTCTGTTTGAAACAATACTCTTAGGTAACCCATGCAATCTTACAATCTCTTTAAAAAACAGATTAGTAATGTGAGTAGCATCACTGGTTTTATAACATGGAATAAAATGTGCCATTTTTGAAAATATGTCAACCACAACATAAATTGAATCATTTCCTCTTTGAGTCTTTGGTAAGCCCAAAACAAAATCCATGCTTACCATATCCCAAGGTCTATCTGGAATAGGTAATGGAACATACAACCTTGTGTTTTGGCTTCTTCCTTTTGCATACTGATAGACTTTACAATTTTTCACATACTTCTCCACTTCAGTCCTCATCTTCGGCCAGAAATAAAACCTGTTCAATTGCTCATAAGTCTTGTTTGCAACAAAATGTCCTACAAGTCCACCACTATGTTTCTCCTTGATTAAATTTTCCCTCATAGAAAAATTTGGTTTGCACAGGTGATTTCTTTTGAACAAAAGCCCATCTTGCAAGAGATAATCAAGCCACTTACTTCTGTCTAACAAAACAGGATTTGTACAAGCTTCAAATGCCTCTTTAAAATCTAAGTATTTTTCATACAATTCCTTAAGAAAATCAAAACCCAACACTTGAATTTGACTTTCTTGAAGTAGTATGTTTCTTCTACTTAAGGCATCTGCTACTTTATTTGATTGGCCATTTATATGCTTCAAGACAAAATTAAAACCTTGAAGATACTCTACCCATTTGGTGTGTTTCTGATTAAGCTTTGGCTGTTGCATAATGTACTGCAATGCATGGTTTTCTGAATAAAGTATAAACTCTTTAGACATCAGGTAATGTCTCCACTTCTTCAATGACTGCAAAACTACATAAAATTCCTTATCATAAGAAGAATATTTCTTCTTTGATTCATTCAGTTTCTCACTGAAATAAGCTACAGGTCTGTCCTCCTGACTTAAAACACCTCTAATGGATTCTCCACTGGCATCACATTTCACTTGGAAAGGTTTATTAAAATTAGGGAAAATCAAAATAGGTTTTTCAGTGATCTTCCTTTTCAACAGTTGAAAGTTCCTTTCTGCTTCAGTAGTCCATTTAAATGGCTATCTGTCTTTCTTTATAATGTCGATAATAGAAACATTGATCTTACTAAAGTTCCTTATGAATTTTCTATAAAAGCTAGCAAGACCATGAAAAATTCTTACCTTAAAAACACTTTTTGGCGAAGGCCACTCTATGATTGCCTTGATCTTCTCTGGATCCATCTTTAATCCATCAGCAGAAACAACAAAACCCAAATACACCAATTCTTCCTTAATGAATGAACACTTCTTTAAATTTAGCAGTAACTTCTCTTGCTGCAACCCTTGTAAGGAATAATTGAGATGTCTCATGTGTTCCTCCTTAGACCTGCTGTAAACTAATATATCATCGAGATATACTATTACAAATTTACCAATAAATTCCTTCAAAACTTCATTCATAAGCCTCATGAACGTATTAGGTTGATTTGACAACCCAAAAGGCATTACCATCCATTCATACAATCCTTCATTTGTTTTAAAAGAAGTTTTCCATTCATCCCCTTCTCTAATCCTTATTTGATGATACCCACTCTTTAAATCTAGATTTGTAAAATATCTTGCTTCACCCAAACAATCCATCAAATATTCAATTCTAGGTAAAGGAAATCTGTACCTGGTGGTTATTTTATTGATTTCTTTTGAATCAGTGCACATTCTCTAGCCTCCATCTTTCTTTGGGCTTAACATTGTTGGCACTACACAAGGACTCAAACTCTCTCTACTAAGTCATTTATCTAACAGTTCCTAAACTTGGTTTCTAATCTATTCATTCTCTGTGGGAGTCATCGTGTAAGCTGCTTTATTAGGTAGATTTGCTCCTGGAATCAAATCTATGTGCTGACTAATTTTTCTAATGGGTGGTAACTCATCAGGAAAATCATCTACAATAATATCACAATAGCTATCCAGAATCTCTTGTATTTCAATTGGTAAATCAAAAACTTTAGTGGAAGTAATTATTACCTTGGGCTTGCAAATCAATGCAAAATTAACCTCGTTCTCTTCAATCCACTGCAAGTATTCTTTTCCACTTAGAAATAGAGTCTTCGGATCAGACTTTCTTGATGCATCCTCTTATTCCATAGGCAGTAATGTATGATTGACACCATCTTTACCAAATTTGTATGTGTTTTTTTTTCCATCATGCATATCTCCTCTGTCATATTGCCAAGGTCTTCCAGGAAATATGTGACATACATCCATAGGCATCACATCACACAAAATTTTATCTTTATACTTGCCCAACTACAACTCCACTTTACATTGTTCATTCACTAACAACTAATGTCCCTTTTGTAGACATGACACCTTGTAAGGTGTTGGATGTTTGCTTGTCTTCAATTTCAACTTCTGCACCACTTCTGTAGAGACCAAATTATCAGTGCTGCCAATATCAATTATCATCTAACATCATTTTCCTTGAACCTTGCACACAGTCGTGAACAAAGCCTTCCTTTGTGTTGGTTCAACAGCTTACTTTGCTGGCTTTAGCAATACCTTGTTAACTAACAAAGATTCTCCTCTCTTTGGTATATTTTCTTCTTCTATCATCGTTGTTGCTTCCTCTTCAGTCTGAGAAACAATTTCATTTCTCTGAGGTCTTCCTGCATTTTCTAGGCACTCATAGGCTCTATGTCCCAGCTTGTTACATTTGTAACATCTAACTTCTCTTCCTCTGCCTCTGTCTCCTCTTCCTCTGGGAAAACTCCTTCTGCCACTTGCATTACCTCCTATGGGTGTGTTCTAACTTGAGCTGTTGCTAGCTCCATCTCTAGATGTTGTAGACCTTCCTCTACCACCTTGAATTCCCCTTCCTCGGAAAGTACCTTTACTTCTGGCAGACTGCTTCCTCATGAGTTTTTCTTCAACCTTCAGTACCATCTGATAAGCTTCTTCTACTGTTTTAGGAGACAATACACTTATCTCATCTTGAATGTCCACTCTAAGACCATTCACATATTTGGCCACTTTCTCATTTGTATCTTGAATTTGTCTAGCTCTTATGCTCACCTTGTAGAACTCCTCTTTATATTCTTTCACTGTCAAAGACCTCTGTCTAAGATTCTGCATCTGTCTAAATAATTTCTATTGATAATTACTTGGAAAAAACTTACTCCTCAAATTTGCCACCATTCTGTTCCAATTTTTAATTGGTTGCTTACCAATTCTCTTTCTTTCTGCCTGCACTCCATCCCACCAAAGTGCTGCATGTCCTTTCAACTTTGTGACAGCAAACTTCACCTTCTTTTCATCCTCTGTTTCTTCATAATCGAAGAATTTCTCCATGTCATTAATCTAGTCTATTAGCTCCTCAGGATTTAATCCTACTGCATAAATTGAAACCTTAATTCTAGGTCTAGATGTGGATCTCAACACTAACTTAAAGAATCTCATCTCAGGAGTAACCTCTACAAGTTCCTCCTCTTTTGCAGCTTCAGTTTCAGGCTCATTGACCTCTCCAGCATCTGCATCTCTCCCTGTTTCCATTGCTTCTAATCTAGCTTGCATCTGTTGCATAGCTTCCATCCCTTCAGCATTGGCAACTCGTCTTCCTCTTCTACCACGTCCTCTTCCAACTCTGAAAGCCATGTTAGATTTCATTCTCTGATCCTTGAGATCATGTTCAGTGTCTTTAAGCTACTCTGATACCACTAATGGTGGCCGGGGTGTAGGCGTAAGAGACAAATGTTCAAATCCGGAAACTATTTCTTCCCTCTTGGATTTCCCTCAGAGTCTCGGTCATTTACCTCCAAAGTTAGATACTCTGCTAAATTAGCAAAATCGTTAATTTAGCCGTAATCGCCAAATGCCTTACAAGCCCTCTAAATGTCACATATCGTAATCGCAAGCTCATCGGGAAAGTTTCCTTTACTTGTTAACGTTGTGATGTGATATTTATTGGCGTGCTTTGTATTGCATGTCGCATTTCGCAACTTCGCTGGCCAAGTCATACACTCTTGAACCTTGCGATGCAATATTAACCAGCGATCCAACGGTCAACATCAATAGTGAACTAATGGTCACTGTGATATTGCGAGGAGATCTATGTGACAACACTGCCTCACGGAGTCGATAGACATATAAACCTCAATTTATAACAGTTCAGGTTTGGACTTGAGATTAATGCTCGATGACATAGGTTTTCAGATCTACGGCTCATGGGACTTCAATTAACACAGGGGTCAAACCTAGGCCAACCCCCTCTATTCACTGTGGCACATTACGTTGAAAATGGAATCAACGGTGAAGAATGAGTGCGGGACTTCAGTCCTAGATCAAGAATTCATGCACTTCTAACCCCACAGTCGCTAATACACAACAGAAAGAAATTGAATAGAAACACACCAGATCAATAGAACTTTGAGTTTTAAGCCAAACAAGAAATCCAAAGATACACAGAGACACTGTGGAGGGATGTGACACCTCCGGGATTGACCAATTACACAACACAAATACACCGAGTTATGTTTTTTGCAACTTGACCATATATGGCCAAACAAGCCGAATTAGTCAGAATCCCCTTATAATGATTTAGAACTTACATAAGTACTGGTTCATTTAACAACCAGACCCTAAATCAAAGGATCGAACTCACTAATCCTATCTAATCTGGATGAGATTCTGCTCGAGAATCTCCACTACATCTAACTACTTGAATTTATTACATGATAATCCAAATCCTAGATTCTAGTTCAAATCCTAACTAGAAAGCTTTGTAAATTGATAGCTAAAGGACCCCACTCCTTTGCTTGTAATTTTTTTTTTTTTGGAATAATATGAAGCCTTTTTTCTTTAAGCCTCATGCTCCTGCATCAATATATATTTTTAAATAAAATTATTTTATGTTAATTTAATATAGTTATTTAATTGTTTTATGTTTAAGAGTGTTTGGTTGGAATTTGGCAAAATATTTTTTAGTGAGTTTTTTTATTTGTTTTAAATTAAAAGTTAGTTTTTATTATATAAATAGATTTAACATCCCAAAAGAATTTTAGAGTACTCAAATTGTGCAAAGTTCACAATCGAACATATAATTTTAACAGATTTCTGTCAAATTTAACCAGAAATCCTCCCAAACCTAGAACATATACATAATACATATAATATACGCAATTAATTGAATTATTTAAAAAATTGTGATTATTATTGTTTAATATAGCTCGTCAGCTTGAACAATACTTGGAAATTTAATTCCTACTTGTCTCAGTTGTGACCCTTACTATGTAAAGGAGACTGTTCCTAGATTGGTGTGTGGTTGACTCAACCAAGTGATTGTGTGTCCAAGATAGTCTACCTATCTTGAGCCAATACTAAATCTATTTATATGTAACATTATTTGATATGAATGTAGAATTTAGTGTGCATTATCAAATTTTAAGTTCGTATCAGAATCGTATTGGCCTAGGCCTTGGCCCCTCCTGGGCCTAGGGATATATATATTAATATATCAAATATAATATAAAATTACGATTGAAAACAATTACATCATTCAAAAAGTAAGATTGAAATAAATATAATATAATAATATTATAATATATATATTAAAAATATTATTAATAAAAATTTTAAAACATCAACTATCTCTCTCTCTCTCTCTCTCTCTCTCTCTCTCTCTCTCTCTCTATATATATATATAAACATTATAATAATAAAATTAAATTTGTTATTTCCATGATAAAGAAACAATAGTTACATCATCTAAAAAGTAAGATTGAAATCAAGGTTCATGAATGAATTAATTTAAATGCCCATTTAAATGATGGATATATCTCAATCTATCATTTGATATATATATATATATATATATACAAAACAAAACATTATAATAACAAAATTAAATTTGTTATTTCAATGACAAAGAAACAATAGTTACATCATTTAAAAAGTAAGATTGAAATCAAGGTTCATGAGTGAATTGATTTAAATGCCCATTTTAAACGATGGATATATCTCAATCTGTCATTTGAAATTCCATCAGTTATCTTATTCATATATTTAAAATTATATATTATTAAATACAAATTGTGAATGAAAATTTTAATTAAAATTTATTTATTTAATTATTAAATAATTAAAAATCAATTCATAAATAGGTTTACAATAATTTTTAACTTTTTCCCAAAAAAACATTATAATACAAAGAGAGATATAAAATTATTTCTGATTCTCTTTTAAAAATACTTTTATGCAAGACACCATCAAAGTATATACATAGGATAGACTTGTTCATCAACTCTCTTTGTTTTTAATATGACTTTAGACGTACACTTAAAATAATGATGCATAGTTTCTTTTCTATTAGCAAGTCATACTAAAGGTCAAGCTCTCCTTTATATTCTTATCTATAAGATTTACTATAATAATAAGATATTAGATATAATTTATCAATATTTTTAATATTAATAAGTTTGTAATATATATATTTTTAAAGAAAATAACTTTATGTTAATTTAATATAGTTATTTAATTGTTTTATGTTTAAGAGTGTTTGGTTGGTATTTCGCAAAATATTTTTAGTCATTTTTTTTATTTGTTTTAAATTAAAAGTTAGTTTTTATTGTATAAATAGATTTATCATCCCAAAAGATTTTTAGAATACTCAAATTGTGCAAAGTTCACAATCGAACATATAATTTTAATAGATTTCTGCCAAATTTAACCAGAAAAATTACCAAACCTAGAACATATACATAAAGACATTTAATATATGCAATCAATGCAATTATTTTAATAATTATGATTATTATTATTTAATATAGCTCGTGAGCCTGAACAATACTTGGAAATTTAATTCCTACTTGGCTTAGTTGTGACTCTTACTGTGTAAAGGAGTCTGTTCATAGATTGGTGTGTGGTTGAGATATTCTCTCAACCAAGTGATTGTGTGTCCAAGATAGTCCACCTATCTTGAGCCAATACTAAATGTATTTATACGTAACATTATTTGATATGAATATAGAATTTAGTGTGCATTATCAAATTTTAAGTTGGTATTAGAGCCCGTATGGGCGTGGGCCTTGGCCCCTCCTGGGCCCAGGGAAATAGAGAGGAAGTTTGTTTGTTTTTGAGATTGTATATGTTTATCCATCTTTTTTTCCAATGAAAAAACAATAATTTTATTAATATAAAAAAATAAAATTACAAGTTGTACTCACGATAACCAAGCAACGCCAGCCGATGGCTGATGGTAAGCAAGAGCGTCAAAAATAAAAACAAACTAATATACCATGGGCAGGAAACTACGTTTTCTGCCCTTTTTTCTTCTCAACCTTACACCATCCCCCCTGTGGCTGAGTGGTAGTGACCAGAGCAAGTCGAGACTCATCAGGTTTGTGGATGTCTTTATCTGACTCTGAAGTGTCTGATGAGTGTATCTGCTTGTACCTGCTTGGTTCCAATGATTCTGACATCACTATTGGTTGTGATTCCATGGGTTCTTGTTCCCCCTAGGATTCTGGTGCTTGATTTTCCTGAGTTTCCTTGGGTACCTGATCGAACTCTTCCTGTTTTTCTGGTGCTTGTGATGTCTGGTTGTTCCCAGGGAAAGGGAGGTCCACCTCAGCCTTGTGTTACTCCATTTCTTGTTGGGATGGGAAGAAGTTCCATCCTTTCTGTTGTTTCCCATTTTTCTTCCTTCTGACATTGTTTTTTTTTGCTTCTCGGCATATGCTTTGAAGATGCCCAGTTTGTTTGTAGATTCTACATATGAAGGCTGTGTTTTCGTAATCTAGGTTCTGAGTCAAGTTCATCTACTTGTGGATTAGCTGAATACGATCCAGAAAACCTTTGTTGAGGTCCAGCCTAGCAAAGGTGTAGATCCTTTCTTCCAACCTTTGGGAATCCATTTTGAGATATTTCCCAATGTTGTTCCCAATTCTAGAGAGAATGTGTTAAATCTAGAAATGAAGAGGTAGGTTGTGTAGCCGAATCCACATCAGCATTCTAGAAATAACCATGGTGTTTGCATCAAAATCTGGGAACCATGGGGTGACGAAAAGACCAGTCGATCCCCAGAACCATGGCCCTTCTTGTAGAATATAGTCTTTGGCAGCAGGAGAAGGGAGTTTTACAATAAAAAAAACTTTTGAGCAAAGCTGTATTTCATAATCGAGGGACTAGTTGCTCAAAATCCAATGAAAAGGTTCCTCTGGTTTTGGCCAAAAAATAGTTAAATCGACAGATGATGGCTTGTGATGCGAAAGGGGCACAACTCACATCCATTTCAGAATCATCTATATGTAATTCTGGAGTTGAGTTCATTAGCTCCACTATGTATGGGCTAGTGGCTGAACCTTCCTGTTGTTTTTTTCTGTCGCTGATCTTTTCCCTTGGAGAATATGTTTAAGTGAGGGGCCTCCGAATGTTTGGTTCGATTTTTCTTCTGGAAATTTCAAAGGATTGCTCCTAGAAACCTTCCCATCCATAGAGGGATGTATTACAATCTATGCCACCCCCCCCCCCCCCCCCCCCCCACAACCTTAACCTCAGGTTGAGGACAATGGTGGATGCCAGATGGATATCATAATTCTGCAGTTGCTTAAAATCCTGTAAGGCTCTGCCTCCATAAATTAAATTTTGTAAGTTTGTTGGATATCCAAATTTCTATGAAATGGAATGTTTCAGGGAAAGAACATTGTCTGCTACACTAATCCAGATTGACAGGGAAGGCCCTTCTGGCGATTTTATATAAATTTGAAAACAGGAAGGGTTTACCAGGGATGAGGAGCCAACTTCCCGCATATTTCCTACTATCAGCGCATCAGGGGGGAGATCACAAGTTGCTGAGTATCGGAAAGAATAGAGTATTTTGGACCAGATTCCTGCTATCTGGCTCCAACAGGTCAACAGCCGAAAGGGGGGCCCCGACTTGTACATAGGAGGCTTTGAATTAGGCAGACCGCAATCCCAGCAGTTATAGAAGCCACCTGGAGGATGAAGGAAACGCCTTCTGGGAAGGCGAGAGTCTGAAACAGGAGGAGTAGCTGACCTAGGCAGTCTCCAAGAAGAAACCTTGCTAGGTCCATAACTTGAGAATGAAATACCTGAGAAGAGGAGTCTACATCAGCCGCTGGGGAGCCAAGCCCATCTGGGGTAGCAAGAAGTGATTCCAGGACTTCCAATTGTAGCAATCCATGAGGAGCCTTTGGGGTAGTTTGGGAGGAGGAGCCGCCATAGCCCAGTCCAACCATTGCCTCCATGAACCAGGGGCTTCGTCTCCTCTCTTTGAGCCCTCCAATGGACCAAAAATGGCGGCCACATCCAGAATCGCCTTCTCGCGCAGAGTAAACCCTAGCTCCATGTTTTTTTCCTTCGATTTCTTGATATTTCAATTCTTCAAACTGTGGTCCCGTGTATATGTTTATCCATCATTTGAATGCTTATTAATGTTTATAAGAAGGGTACACATTTGTAGGTTTGTGAAAATCACCGAAATGTTGAAGCCTGAGATGTAGAAGCCTGAGTTGACTGTTATAGAATGTTATGTTGAAGAACCAATCATCTAGAGAGAGATCATGTCAAGACGCATTGGGAAAACCAGTGGAAAAAAACACAGCAGTGTAAATATTTTGATGTGTGTAAAGTTGTTATCGCTAAGAAACGAGGAAACATACAATGTTTCCGATGTGTAAAAAAACATGCAGGGTGCAGCGTTTGGAGGGCTGATTTATGGTGGCCAAGTGGTGAAGCTAGTCATACGGAAGGAACCAAGAGGCATAGGTGGAGTTTCTTCTTTTGCTCGTTGTGCCTACGTGGTGAGGTTATAAATCTGTCATGGAGAGTCAATGGAAAGGTCTTTGGGTCGAGTCTGTTGGTGAAACCCATGACTTAGTGGGATAAGAGATGTTGTTTCCTGCATAGAGAGGTGTTGAGAAATTCGTGGACGAGCACAAGACGTGGTGCTCAATCATCAATATTGGATTATGGTGCACTGGTTTTGATCTACAATCTAGATTGATGGGAAGCATTTGATCCCACACAGTAGCATTGGATGCACTTTCCCAGGATCCGTACTGATGATTGTCTTACACTTTCCCTCTGGTGTGGCTACAGTCCATTCTTGTTGCAGTTGCAGGGTGATCGAATTATGAGACGTAATGTTTCATACATTATATATGCATTAACTGTGTGGGTGTTTCGGCCCGAGAAGTGTCTTTCTTCGCTATGATTGAGCCATCAGACATGAGTGCAGGTTGATATCTAGCAAATGAGTGGATCGAAGAATTCTACATGGTATGAAATGAAGAGATGTGAAGAGTTCCAATTGTAGGCATCATATTCACATTGAATAGCCATCGATCTGTGTGTGGATCTAGAAAAAAGGGCACTGTTAGCTGTGCCAAATTCATTGGTTTCTAAATTTTCTCGTTTTGATGTTGTATGTAGACTATGTGAGCCTGTGTGTTTGAAGTAAAAAGGAATATCGAGCATTGTATATGTCTCCCATGTGGAGACACTATCAGTGGAGCAGTGGATGGCATGATCATTGTTTTAATTAAATGATGTTGTCAGATGATCTGCGGTGGCGTAGTTGGCCTATGTAGAAATTTGACTAATATAACACTTATTCACAGAGATTATCCTGATTATACACTATTTGCAGAATGCATGCATAATACATAACCTCCTCTACCATTGATCATCAATTTGCGGAATTAAAAAAACAATCGCATGTGCACATTGAAACATCAGTCACACATATCAACACAGTATGTAATGGGAAAGCATACAGCTGAAAACCCCCAACTATCTGTATATTATAATGATAGAGAACATGTAACAATACATAGTACAATACTCCTCACAAGTGCTCAGTACTATCTCCACATGCTACACACAAACTAGCTCAGATCTGAACAAGTCACAGGTTCAAATCTCCTCCACTATTTGCCTGCCTCTACTGCGCAATCCAAGTTGAGAATAGATCATATCCAAGTTTGAATTCCATTGGCTTGTACTGCGCAATCCTCATTGGCAATCTCAATCAATGATTGTGCAAATCTCATGCATAGTTATAGTCACAACTGATAGTAGTCTCACCCATTCACCCACCTCTAACACTTGTCTCCACTGAACTATCCATGCACTGAGTTAACTGATGTATTCTTTAGTTGATTTATGAGTTAATAATTAGTGAATTAATTAATAATTAATTCACATCACTCATCACTAGTGTATTTGGCAGTTAGACTAAATACAACTAGTTCAACTAAGTCAAACTGAACACAACTCCTCAATCAACTCCACCAAACTCAATCACTTGAGTTCTAACTGAAGTCCATCATGCAATAGCTCAACTAACCCATAGGAAAATCGTATTTCTTTCTGGCAGTTGCATGTGCCACATTCGTAGCTCAAACTGAAGTGCTGCAAGAGGATAAGATAATGTTTATAGTCCAAATATTATTAAGAGCTAATAATATTCAATTGTTCTATTTTTTGACTGGCAGTCTAAAATAGACTCCGCCCATATGTCTAAAAATAGTGGTCCATCTAATTTTACCAACATGACCAATCATCCATAAATATCATCCTGCAACTCATAGACCATGATCCATATGTCTAAAAATAGACATAGTCTAAAAATAGACTTTGCGCCAAAAATAGCCTGCGGGCCCACTTAGTGAAGGCGACTTCTTTTCACTAGGCTCCATCATCTTGTTGCAATTTCAACAACCTACATGGACATCATTCAGTTGCAGAACGTGTCGCTTGGGGGTCAACAATAGTCAAAGAAATATTGTGTGGGATTTGACATCCATTTTTTTTGCCTCAATTCGTGGGGCACGTGGAGACTAACAAGATTGTTGCCTGGGTGTGGATTTGAGAAGTGATTGCAGAGTCATTGACTAGTGCAGATAGCATGGAGAAAGAAAAAATGAATCTCTTCAAATATTTGTTTAAAGTCATATGTGGGCAGAGATAGAGAAATTTAATGTTTTGTTAATCAAAAAGTTTATTTTTATGTCTTGGAATCATGGATAAAATTATTGAGCCTAGCTAACTCAATTTAGGTAAAGTTATTTTGTTAGAATTCGTGACTCTAACAAATATTGACATGTTAAGCATGGAGTTCCAAAATTTAATTGACAAAGACAAATATGCCCAAGATGTGAATAATTTCAAAAGATGAGGTAAAGGAGAAACAATAGCGATTAAAGGATGATGGAAAACCAAGTGAAAGTTTGTGTGAATTAGTGTGAGTTTGTGGAATAGACTCATGGTGTATTATTAGTTACATACATTTACTAGTGAGAAAGTCTAGGATATTTTGTAGTGGTCTTTATAATGTATGTACCTGGTAACTCCAAGAATTGGATTGTGTAATGTAAGCCTGATGATGCATGTGTACCCCCATAAAGTTCGTGGTTATCTTAAAACCACTTTGTAATTGCAGGTTTGTTGTCAGCCAGAAACCACTATGTCAGTGTAGGTTTGTGGTAAGCTAGAAACCACTTGTAGGTTTGTGTTAAGCCAAAAACCACTTTGTAGTATCAGTTTGTGGTAAGCCAAAAAACACTTGTGAGAGTGAAGTGGATAGGGATTCTTGTAGGCATGGTTTAGGGCCAGTTGATAAAACCCTTGGCATGGTTAAGGATGAGATGTGAAAACCGTCGACCTGGTTGAGTTAGGTATTTGATGAGCCTTGGTGGCCGAATTGAGCCTTCGTGGCTGTGTTGAGCCTTGGTGGTTGAGAGCCCTTATGGGCATGGTTGAGGGTAATCCGATAAAACCCAGAGCATGGTTATGGGTAATCCGATAAAACCCATGATGATTATGATGATGATGGAGGTGGATTTACAGGTACAGTTACATGTACGCAGATAATGGATGACATAACCATGTATACGAAGGATATCATAGTAGACTAGCAATTGCAGCAGTTGGGCATCCATGCATTCTGATGGATGGTTGCTCCTTTATATGGATGTCAACATATTATTTTGTCATGTTTGACCACAAGTAGACTTTTCATATTGAGATTGAAACAAATAGTCATTAAGGGCGCAACATGGAAATTTAATTCCTACTTGTCCTAGTTGTGACTCTTAGTATGTAAAGGCGTATGTTCCTAGATTGGTGCTTGATTGAGATATTCTCTTAACCAAGTGATTGTGTGTCCAAGATATTCTACCTATCTTGAGACAATACTAAATGTATTTATATGTAACATTATTTGATATGAAATAGAATTTAGTGTGCATTATCAAAATTTAAGTACAATTGCATAAATTTTTTAATTGATTGTTCCTAATATTGATAGTGAACCTTGGAATGCTCAAAATAGTCATGGAAAACATGATAGAGATTGCCAATTTTTTTTTCGAAATGCATGTGGAAGACCGACCATGCATCTACTCAGAGGACCCAAACCAATTGAATCGGGTTTCTACAACTTCAATACGAGCAAACATAAAGTAGAGTAGAACAAAAGCAATTGACTCAGGTTTATACAACTTCAATATGAGCAGAGATAAAGTATTTAACTGGAGGGAATATCTGACACACCCTTGTCAACCTTTGGAGGAATTCATGAACCCTTGGCTTGAAAATCCTATAGCCTATAGGTAAGGTAATCCACACATTTTAACTATATCTTATGTCATTTAAATAATTTAATAGAAGTAAGGTATCAAATTTGATATCAAGTGAGAATATCTAAATTTATATTAAATATATTAATAGTTATAAAATAATCATTATATAATGCATTAATATAACAGGTTAACGACCCAAGACCCAAAGGCATCTAGGAGTAGTGAAACCCTTCCCCTTACGGAACACCAATGGGTTATTCCAGGTGGTTTGGTTTTCCTTGAATAACAGTGATGACTCAACCTACATTAGCAGCTAGAGATGGTTGTCCTCACTGCTGGTTTGACAACTGAGTTATGATAAGTTTTCCCACCTATTGAAAACAATATAAATTAGTAAGTAATCAATAATTATTATTTTATTCTATATGTATTTTACATATGAAATTTTCATTGTTAAAATAGATGTTAAGTGAAGCAATCATCTATTTGTGTGTTAAGAAATGCACAAATAATAATAGGTAGTAATTATGCTTAATTATATATGAATCCTATCTATTTTCGTGGAAAGACTTTCTTAAATTATGGTAGGATATATATATATATATAGATATATAAAGAATTTCTCTATGGAATTCTAAATTTAATATGGACTCCTATAATGTTTGAAATAATTTTTTATTGAGTCAAGAATTAAATGTTTACATTCATTTACTAACACTACAATATCTCCCTATCCTGAATTTTTATGGAGCCAACATTAAAATGTTTACACTCATTTAAGTACATTACATCTCTTCCATATTGTTTTTATTTATGTTAATTTAGTGAACATGTAAATGTTTACAAACAAACATTTACACCACTACAACATCACCCCATACTTGACTATAAAACAACTCTTAACATAATTCTAAAAAAAAATTCATTATTAAGAATATAACTGAAGTAACGAGAACCTTTAAATTAACAAATTGAAGTAACGAGAACCTTTAAATTAACAAATTGAAGTAATGATAGGCTTTAAATTAACTATATAATATTGTTCTTTTTTTCCTTGTTTTATGTTTTTCCTCTTTGAAAAACTTAATTATTGATGTTACCAAGCAGCTAAAGCTTATTTCTGTTACCATGATTTCGTAAAGGACAAAAGCTATAATAGGCTCTCATAAGGGGCATACCTTGTTTCTGCTACCGTGATTTCTTAAGGGGAAAATGTTTTACCAGGGTTTCATAAGGGGCAAAGGATTTTAATAGCATGAAAAATGTTATTATATGTCATTTTCTCTAGTCGAATTCACGTGTTTCACTGCATGCTTGGAGCCCTGCCCTTCTCTTGGTAAAATAAGTGGCCAAACTCATATGAACCATGTAACTCGTTAAATTGTTAGAGAGATACTGCAAGAAAATACACTGCAGAGTTAAGAGCACTATGCCTCAAGTTGCAAGGCACAACCACTCTATCTAATCTCATTGAGCCTTTTAAAATGTGATGGTGTTCATAAATTGAGCTTCTAATTGTTTGTGTAAAATGGATAGGTTTTGAGCAATGGGAGATTCACGAGTGTTGAGCATCGAGCAATAACCAACTCTTTCACTATGCGTATATCAATTCCTACATTCTATCCCCCCTTCCAAGGATTCTTTCATTCCTTAAATGAACTTTTTTTTTCAATTGAAAAAAATAGACTACCTTCATTGATTAATTAAAAGAGGGAGTTACATATTACTGTGAAAATTTAGATGGTTGACTCCATATTTCATTGTGTAGTCATGGAAAAAAAGAAACAGATCTGTGAACTAATAGTCACCTGTGTGGATAAAAAAAACAGAGGAAAACTGTTGAGTACCTCATAGCATGACAAAAAATTACAATGTAAACTCCATATGCCTCACAGAGGCACAACAGGTAGAGCCTATTAGAAAAAAAGTAAGAAGATGACCTAGTTAGTGCACAAAATATCCAACTTCTCTGATCACTCCATCAATGAGGGGCTCAAAGAAAATCATACTAGACTGTAAAGAGATCCCACACTTAAAAGTATTACCCACCTCCATATTCTTCTCCTGGAACAGATGAAGGAAGGACATGTCTCTGAAAGCAAGTAACAAGGCCGAGATATTTTCCATCCATTGGTGGAGAGATGGGACTTGAAGAGAATCCTTCCCCTGAACCCATTCAATTACAGTCCTAGAATCCCCTACAATCTTAATCCCATCAATTGCGAGCCAAACTGCACATTGGAGGGCTCCCCACAATGCAACCACCTCTGCCCTGCAACAAGTACCGCTCCCACCATGCCAAAAGAAACGAAATGAACGTTCAAGGCAAAGATTTATGGAGACCCCACATCCGCATCTACACTCAGCAGAGGCGCCATCGAAGAAAGCTATAGGGAGTGAATCCCCCAGATCCTTGAATGAATTAGATCGGAGCTACAGTCTAAGGGTCC
This sequence comes from Pinus tabuliformis, assembly GCA_031772625.1. Taxonomy (NCBI): domain Eukaryota; kingdom Viridiplantae; phylum Streptophyta; class Pinopsida; order Pinales; family Pinaceae; genus Pinus; species Pinus tabuliformis. The sequence continues at coordinate 55,133,160 of CM062819.1, read as the reverse complement.
ATGGGCCAATTTCATTGAAGAAAACAACAATCTTGAGGCAAGTGGCCAAGATATTAGGGGGTTCATTTTCAAATATGTAGGCATTCCTCGAGTGCAAAATTCCCCCAAAAGACATATAGAGGGATGATTCTATATGCGTTCAGTTGTGAAGACCAAAATCATAAACAAGAGAATATAGAGGATCTATCCGCGTGTACGTGGATTTTGAGGAGGATAGCAACTTCCTCCCATACAACAATGGAAAAGGGACATAACAAAAACAAGTGTAGGTCATCTTCTACAACGCGACCATAATGGATGCAATAGCTTGGCCCTTGGTAACCTCTCTACAACTTCCTTAAATGAACTTGTATGTAATGTAAGAATAGTTGGCAAACATCACTTAAAGTAATGCAAGAATAGTTTTGCAAACAAAATTTATTAGTTTTAAAATTTGCCAAATTTCATTCCTAGGCTAATGTATTTTAAAAAATACACAATAAATTCAAAGATGTTAGTAATTATAAAAAAATAAAAAAATAAATAAAACTCTAAATGCTAAAACCTACTTGTAGGTTTCCCACACTAACAGAATGTTGTCTCTGAATGTCAAACTTTGAATAAACTATATGTAATGCAAACATCACTTAGAGATTTTGAATTTACTGTTTTCATTTTAATTGTAGTTGTTAACATTCAATTCAAAAAGGTGCCATCACACAAAAGTCTTGTGTAAATCTAGGAAAACATTACTTGGAATTTACATTGCAATTAATGATTAGTGATGATTTGTCAACTATAATAAAATAATATCAATTAGTGATGATATATCAACTATAATCAAATATTGATAATGCAAATATAGTTGGTACAAATATTAATATGTCAACTATAATCAATTATAATTAACTAATTCTAAATAATAAAAGTCTCAAAATTTTGTGGAAAATTGTTTTATAGAAATTATCTTAATTTATGAGTTTGAAAATGAATACTATTACTCTTCTCCTTACCCAAAACCATATACAATATTATACAAAAATATACAACACACATAGAGAATAGACATAGAGAATACAAGGTAAGGGAGAAACCATCCATAAGCACTTTATTATAATATCACAAAAAAATCTTTTTTCATTACATCAATGCCATATTTATATTCGATATTCACTTACGAGGTAGCCATGATGGTCTAACGAACTTAGTCGACGCTATTGGGAAATTCACTAACTTACAAATTCAACTCAACTAATTTAAAAAAAAAATATTGTTAAAATTTATTTCATTGTTAAAATTAAAAAATTATAATATAAAATATATGGTGAAGTATATCTCAATGAATAAGTTAAAAATATGTATTTGAAATTATATATTTGAAAATATGAAAAATATTATTAATGGTGGAGATTTACTCTCATTTATTGTGAAGATTTTTAATTTGTAAATAGATTTTGTTACAATATTATGGGCCAATACCGTGGCTTATCAATACCACATATTCAAAAAATCATAAATCACTTCATATGATATTTTTCTAATCGGCCAATTTAAATAAAATAACATAACTATTTTGAAGATAAATCTTAACATTTGGTTTGTATATAGTATTATGAATATTTTAAAATATTCTGTGGTAAAGTAAATCCCTATCATTTACCTAATAATTATTAATAATTAAATTAAAAATATGAAAACCTTATTTTAAAATAGACACTATTATCATAATTCAAAGTATATTTTAATATTAAAAAATATAATATTAACTATTTGCAAATTTTTATGATTAAAATTTAAAGAATATAAATTTGGAAAAAAATCTGCAATAAATCCTTTTTGAGATTAAAAAATTTAACTTGAAACAATAAACACTATAATTCATCTCACAAATTTACATTTTTCAAATGTAATATTATTTATAAACTAAAATTATACAATCATTTGTTAAAAAAATAATATTAAAAAAAATATTTCAAAGCGGCTAGCTTTGCAAACTTCCCTCTTTTAATATACAATAAAAAAATTAAATTTTTTTTCTTCAAATATATTAGATCATTTCTTTAAAAACAATTAACATTTTAAAATAATGCATGGAGTGAATATCATGACGAATTCATTTAAGTGTTTATCTTATCTTATCTTATCTTCTATATAAGTGATAGAATGTGAAAGTTTTTTTATATAATTAGTATTAAGTAAGTTTATCATAAGTATAAATATTTTTAATTAAATTAATTATATATATATATATATATATATATATATAAAATTAAGATGGAAAACAATTACATTATTAAAAATAAGATTGAAGTAAGATTGAAAACAGTGTAATAGTTAAATAAGATTGAAACAAATAATATATATATATATATATATATATATATATATATATATATATATATATATAGTTATGAAACCAGTTCATAAAAAGATAGAAAAGATAGATTAACGCCTTAGAATTCAGCCTCTTTAAGGGGGCAACCTCCTTTACCTTACACAAATGAACAATTCTTAGATGATTCGAATGACAAAACCTCTTTTCTATATATAGGAGTCTAAGGAGTTACAATATAACCCAGCCAACATAACAATAATAATGTAAGGGCATAATAATAACAATAGTGGGCTTCTATGGTGATGCTGGAGCATGTGACTCAGAGGGGAAGAATCTTCCAAATTATTCCAAAAATCCAAAAAAATTTACAGGCAAGGGAGTGGGGTCCTTTAGCCTGCAATTTCTATGCTTTCTTAGTTAAAATTAGAATAAATTCTAGCAATAAATCATGCTATTTGTAACAGAGCTTTTCAAGCTTTAAATCACCTGTAAAGCATGCTTTTCTTTGTATCGGATAAGGACGAGAGGGCCTATCCTTAATTATAAATAAAATGGCAGCAAAGCTCTCATCAGACAGAGGAGAGGGGCGAGTGCCTTAGTTTTACTTTGGGAATTTTTGTTCTCTCGATGTCTCTTATTTAATGACTCTGTAAATTGCTTGCATAGCTTATTTTTATGGCGCCTTAATATTGTTGAATGATTCTGATTCCTCACGCTATAATACTGTCTATTAATCAATGAAGGTTCCTTTCCTTTCATTCATAACTATACTGCTTTGATTCTTATTTTGCTGTGGCGCATATATCTTCTTGGTATGGCAAGAACGCTTGTAGTTTTCATTAAGTAGCGGTGGCGCTGTTGAGAATTCATAGCCAAAGGCGTAGAACCATATCGGCCAAGACATATCAGCATCGAAAGGGATTTTATTTCACTGTCCATTGGTTGTATATGGTTCAATACGCCTTCCGTCCGACCAGAGATATAGTGTGGTCAAGAATCTCGTTGAAACTGTATTGAATGCCTCTTTACAAAGCATTCTGGTCCGAACAGAGCATAGCATGATTAAGGCGAATTCCAGATTTAGCGAATTGATATAAACTATAGTATATATTTATCGCTGAGTCCATAATTCGGAGGTGGAGAACTTATCAATTGAATCGACCAGCGACAAGCGGAACTGGCGATATATTAAGGCTGCGTAATAACGTGTCGGGTCCATTGAGAACCATCGTTTGAGCGATCGCCAGATGGTATATACATCGGCCAAAACCAACGAAAAGGACGGAGGTATATATAGCCGACGGATATATATATATATATATATATATATATATATATATATATATATATATATATATATCGACCCTAAATCGCATAAAGAGAAGAGATATAACTGTCGGACATAACATAAGAGCCTTTGCCATGGCGAAAGTCAGCGCATGATCATCGCCGGTGGAAAACGAGGTAAGGCAATTCCGTGGGTATATGGACAATTATAACATGGAGGTATATACAAATAGAAGTCCACGATATGTGAGTCTTTGCTTATGGTGATTTCCATTATGTATTGCGTGGGCATATAGATAAGTGGGTATATATACTGTATATGTAATCCACATAAAAAAAAGGGATATCATTTTTAATCCGCCACCAAGAGCCACGGTTAATTAGTACAGTATGGTAGTAGGACTTTGGAAATGAAACATCAGTTTAATGACTGATGCGTCCAGTTCAGAAAAACGGGAAATTAACCAAGGCATAGAGGAACTTGCTGACAGATTGGGGAAATTGACTCTAATGCCTGCACCCCCGCCATCATTAGTGGTATCAGAGCCCACAACTAACATTGAATTTAATCTCAGGAGCAGAAGAAGGATGGCTTTCAGAGTTGGAAGAGGACGAGGACGTGGTGGAAGAGGACGGCCTGCTGCAAATGCTGAACTATTGGAAACAGTGGAAGAGTTGCGAGCTAGAGTGGATGCATTAACTTCAGATAGAAATATAGATGATGGAGATGTCAGTGAGCCTGAAATTGAAGCTGCTGAAGAAGAGGAAGCTGTACAGGTTACTCCTGAGATGAGATTCTCTCAGTCAGTGTTAAAATCCACAACCAGGCCATGGAACCAATTAGTACCAGTGTATCAAGGAGGATTGAATCCAGAAGAATTGATCGACTGGATTAACAACATGGAGAAATTCTTCGATTACGAAGAAACAGAGGATGAGAGGAAAGTAAAGTTTGTGGTCACCAAGTTAAAAGGCCATGCAGCACTCTGGTGGGATGGTGTGCAGGCGGAAAGGAAGAGATTTGGTAAGCAGCCAATCAAGAACTGGAGCCGAATGGTAGCTAAGTTAAGAGGTAAGTTCTTGCCAAGTAATTATCAGCAAACATTGTTTAGACAAATGCAAAATCTTAGAAAGAGAGCTTTAACAGTAAAAGAGTATACAGAAGAGTTTTATAAAGTAAGCATAAGAGCGGGAGAAGCCCAAGACATAGATGAGAAGGTGGCTAGATATATGAATGGCCTCAGGATGGACATTCAGGATGAGATAAGCCTGCTGTCTCCTAAAACAGTAGAGGAAGCTTATCAGATAGCGTTGAAAGCGGAGGAAAAGCTCATAAGGAAGAAGTCTGCCAAAGGGAGAGGGACTTTCAGAGGAAAATGAAGTCAAGGTGGTAGAGGTAGATCTACAGCACCTAGAGATGGAGCTAGCAGTAGCTCAACCCAACATGCACCCAGAGAAGGTGATGCCAGAGGCAGAGGGAGTTTTTCCAGAGGAAGAGGAGGCAGAGGAAGAGGCAGAGAAATAAGATGTTACAGGTGTAACAAACTGGGACACAGAGCTTTTGAGTGGCCAGATAATGCAGACACAAAGCAAAGGAATGCGAGTGTTGCTCCAGCTGAAGAAGAAGCACCAGCGGCAGCGATAGCGGAAGAAGAAAACACACCAGAAAGAGGAGAATCTCTGGTGGTTAACAAAGTTTTACTTAAGCCAGTGAAAGAGGTGGTTGCTGAACCGCCACAAAGGAAAACTTTATTCAGGACAGTGTGAAAAGTCCAAGGGAAATGTTTCCAGATGATCATTGATAGTGGCAGCACTGATAATTTGGTCTCTACAGAAGTAGTGGAGAAATTGAAGCTGAAAACAATGAAGCATCCAACACTTTATAAGGTGTCATGGTTACAAAAGGGACATCAACTGTTGGTAAGTGAATAGTGTGAAGTGGAATTTCAAGTGGGCAAGTACAAGGATAAAATTGTTTGTGATGTGATGCCTATGGACGTGTGTCACATATTGCTTGGGAGGCCTTGGCAATATGACAGAGGAGCCATACATGACGGGAAGCGAAACACCTACAAGTTTGGAAAAGATGGTGTTAATCATACATTGTTGCCTTTGCAAGAAGAAGACGTACCGGGATAGAAGACAGATCCAAAAACTCTGTTGCTTGGGGGGAAGGAATACTTGAAGCAGATTGAAGAAAATGAGGTAAACTTTGCTGTGATTTGCAAGCCCAAGGTAATATTGACTTCTACTAAAATTTTTTAATTACCCATTGAAATTCAAGAAATGCTGGAGAATTATTGTGATATTATTGTTGATTATTTGCCTAATGAATTACCACCAATTCGAAAAATCAGTCATCATATAGACTTGATTCCTAGAGCAAGTCTACCTAACAAAGCAGCGTATAGAATGACTCCTGCAGAGAATGAAGAAGTTAAGAAACAGGTGCAAGAATTGCTTGACAAGGGGTTGATTAAAGAAAGCCTGAGTCCTTGTGCAGTGCCAACAGTGCTGAGCCCGAAGAAAGATGGAGGCTGGAGAATGTGTACAGATTCGAGAGCCATCAATAAGATGACAATCAGGTACAGATTTCCATTACCCAGAATTGAAGATTTCCTGGATTGTTTATCTGGCGCAAAATATTTCTCAAAGTTAGATCTTAAGAGTGGTTATCATCAGATAAGGATAAGAGAAGGGGATGAATGGAAAACCACTTTTAAGACCAATGAGGGATTATATGAATGGAAAGTGATGCCTTTTGGGTTGTCCAATGCACCAAGTACATTCATGAGGCTTATGAATGAAGTCCTTAAAGAATTTATTGGTAAATTTGTAATAGTATATCTGGATGATATATTAGTCTATAGCAGATCCAAGGAAGAACACTTGAGGCATTTAAATTATGTCCTACAAAAGCTGCAGCAAGAAAAATTATTGTTGAATCTGAAGAAGTGTTTATTTTTGAAATAGGAGCTGGTGTACTTGGGATTTGTTATCTCAGCTGAAGGATTGAATATGGATCCAGAAAAGATCAAAGCAATTGTGGAGTGGCCTTCACCCAAAAGTATTTTTGAGGTAAGGAGTTTTCATGGTCTTGCTAGTTTTTACAGAAAATTCATTAAGAATTTCAGCCAGATTAATGCACCTATTATTGAGACCATAAAGAAAGATAAACAACCATTCAAGTGGACTGCTGAAGCAGAGAGAAATTTTCAGCTGTTGAAGAGGAAAATAACTGAAAAGCCTGTTTTGGTTCTTCCTGATTTTAACAAAACTTTTCAAGTTAAGTGTGATGCCAGTGCAGAAGCAATTGGAGGAGTTTTGAGCCAAGAAGATAGACCAATAGCTTACTTCAGTGAAAAGCTAAATGAGGCAAAAAGGAAGTATTCTTCTTATGATAAAGAGTTTTATGCAGTGGTACAGGCACTAAAGAAGTGGAGGCATTATTTGATGTCGAAAGAATTTATTCTTTACTCAGATAACCATGCATTGCAGTTTATAATGCAGCAACCAAAACTCAGCCAGAGACATGCTAAATGGGTAGAATATCTTCAAGGCTTTCATTTTGTGTTGAAGCATATAACTGGACAGTCAAATAAAGTCGTAGATGCCTTAAGTAGGAGAAGTGTATTGCTGCAAGAAAGTCAAATCCAAGTGTTGGGTTTTGATTTTCTTAAGGAATTATATAAAACTGATTCAGATTTTAAGGAGGCATTTGAAGCTTGTGAAAATCCTGTTTTGGCGGACAGGAGCAAGTGGCTGGATTATTTTATACAAGATGGACTCTTATTTAAGAAAAATTAGTTGTGCATACCCAACTGTTCAATGAGAGAGAATTTAATCAAAGAGAAGCATAGTGGAGGACTTGCAGGACATTTTGGTAGAGAAAAGACCTTTGAACAGCTCAACAGATTTTACTTCTAGCCGAAAATGAAATCTGAAGTAGAGAAGTATGTAAGAAATTGTAAATTCTGACAGTATGCAAAAGGAAGGAGCCAGAACACAGGATTGTATATTCCATTGCCAATTCCAGATAGGCCTTGGGATATGGTAAGTATGGATTTTGTACTAGGATTGCCAAAGACTCAAAGAGGCTATGATTCAATTTTTGTAGTAGTGGACAGATTTTCAAAAATGGCACACTTTATTCCATGTTATAAAACTAGTGATGCTTCTCACATTGCTAACTTGTTTTTTAAAGAAATTGTAAGGTTACATGGATTGCCCAAAAGTATTGTGTCAGACAGGGATTCAAAGTTCGTTGGACATTTCTGGAGAACACTATGGAAGAAGCTGGGAACTAAATTAAATTTCAGTTCTGCCTATCATCCACAAACCGATGGACAAACTGAAGTTGTAAGTAGAATTTTAGGCAATCTTTTGAGGAGCTTTACTGTAGAGCATCCAAAGCAATGGGATCAAGTGTTACCACAAGTTGAATATGCATATAATGATTCACCGAATAGGAGCACAGGACAGAGTCCATTCCATATTGTTTATGGAATGCACCCAAGGGGAATATCTGAATTAAGGAATCTGGGAAAAGAAGAAATAAGAAGTGCAGAAGGTGAAGACTTTGCTTCAAGAATGCAGGCAATACATGAACAGGTGAAACAACAGCTACAAGACAGCAACATCAAATATAAAACCAGAGCAGACATGAGGAGAAGAGAAATGAACTTTGAAGTTGGAGACTTGGTTTTAGCACACCTCAGAAAGGAGAGATTTCCAAAGGGAGAATATAACAAATTAAAATCCAAGAAAATTGGACCATGCAGAGTACTGAGGAAATTCTCTGCAAATGCTTATGAGATTGAATTACCACCTGGTGTGGGAATATCACCAATGTTTAATGTTGCGGACCTGTACAAGTATGAGAATGAAGCTGCAGATGATATAGCACAGGATCAAGAGACTCCAGAGATTGACTGGGTGAAACAGTTACCCACAGCCAAGAATTTACAGCCAGAAAGAATTCTGGACAAGAAAGTGTACAAGAAGACAAGGGCACGAGAATATTTCCAGTATCTGGTAAAATGGAAGGGACAGCCGATTACTGAAGCTACTTGGGTTACAGAAGACATTCTACAGAAATTGGGCAAATCTGTAGATGAGCTCATGGACAGAAGCCCATGAAGAATTTTGTCCTCAGGAGTCTGATGCGGGAGCATGTGACTCAGAGGGGAAGAATCTTCCAAATTTTTCCAAAAATCCAAAAAAATTTACAGGCAAGGGAGTGGGGTCCTTTAGCCTGCAATTTCTATGCTTTCTTAGTTAAAATTAGAATAAGTTCTAGCAATAAATCATGCTATTTGTAACAGAGCTTTTCAAGCTTTAAATCACCTGTAAAGCATGCTTTTCTTTGTATCGGATAAGGACGAGAGGGCCTATCCTTAATTATAAATAAAATGGCAGCAAAGCTCTCATCAGACAGAGGAGAGGGGTGAGTGCCTTAGTTTTACTTTGGGAATTTTTGTTCTCTCGATGTCTCTTATTTAATGACTCTGTAAATTACTTGCATAGCTTATTTTTATGGCGCCTCAATATTGTTGAATGATTCTGATTCCTCACGCTATAATACTGTTTATTAATCAATGAAGGTTCCTTTCCTTTCATTCATAACTATACTGCTTTGATTCTTATTTTGCTGTGGCGCATATATCTTCTTGGTATGGCAAGAATGCCTGTAGTTTTCATTAAGTAGCGGTGGTGCTGTTGAGAATTTATAGCCAAAGGCGTAGAACCATATCGGCCAAAACATATCAGCATCGAAAGGGATTTTATTTCACTGTCCATTGGTTGTATGTGGTTCAATACACCTTCCGTCCGAGCAGAGATATAGTGTGGTCAAGAAGCTCGTTGAAACTGTATTGAATGCCGCTTTACAAAGCATTCTGGTCCGAACAGAGCATAGCATGATTAAGGCGAATTCCAGATTTAGCGAATTGATATAAACTACAGTATATATTTATCGCTGAGTCCATAATTCGGAGGTGGAGAACTTATCAATTGAACCGACCAGCGACAAGCAGAACTGGCGATATATTAAGGATGCGTAATAACATGTCGGGTCCGTTGAGAACCATCGTTTGAGCGATCGCCGGATGGTATATACATCGGCCAAAACCAACGAAAAGGACGGAGGTATATATAGCCGACGGATATATATATATATATATATATCGACCCTAAATCGCATAAAGAGAAGAGATATAATTGTCGGTCATAACATAAGAGCCTTTGCCATGGCGAAAGCCAGCGCATGATCATCGCCGGTGGAAAAGGAGGTAAGGCAATTCCATGGGTATATGGACAATTATAACATGGAGGTATATACAAATAGAAGTCCACGATATGTGAGTCTTTGCTTATGGTGATTTCCATTATGTATTGCGTGGGCATATAGATAAGTGGGTATATATACCGTATATGTAATCCACATAAAAAAAGGGATATCGCTTTTAATCCACCACCGAGAGCCACGGTTAATTAGTACAGTATGGTAGTAGGACTTTGGAAATGAAACGTCAGTTTAATGACTGATGCGTCCAGTTCAGAAAAACGGGAAATTAACCAAGGCATAGAGCAACTTGTTGACAGATTGGGGAAATTGACTCTAATGCCTGCACCCCCGCCATCATATGGGGCACAATAGTAGCAATATGGGCACTACATGGGTATATCAATATAATAAGGGGGTTGTACTAATAACAATAAGGGGCTACACTAGTAGTATAGGGGCCTAACATGCCCCTCTCCTTCAAAAAGTGTTGTCCGCAACACTTGAGTAGTTCTTGATGCTTTTGTATAAAATTCTTGTCCTCCCATGTGGAATCTTCAGCGGGTAAGTTCTTCCATTTGATGAGATACTCTGAAATTAATCGATTTTGTAGCTGCCGGGTTCTTGTTTCTGTGACTGCTCCAGGTTCCAATATGATTTTTCCTTCCTCTTCAATTTCTAGAAATATTGTTTGAATTGGGATCTTTTGCAACTTTTGAATAAGTGGCCATACTTCTTTGTCCTTCTTCTATTCATCCCTTGCTTCATTTATCCATTCTGGTTTGATGATAGAAATAGCACAAAACAATGCTTCCACATCCTCATCTTTTCTTGAGAGTGCATCTACAACAAAATTTTGCTTCCATTTTCTATAGATGTCAAAATCATAACCCAACATATTTGTGACACATTTTTTCTGTTCTTCTAAAGATAATAGTTCTAAAAAGTATTTAGGACTATCATGATCCATTTTTACCTTGAAGTGTCTTCCCATTCGGTAAGGTCGCCATTTTTTAAGTGCATGTAGTATTGCTAACATTTCCTTCTCATAAATAGCTTGCTTGAGATGTAGTAGTAAAAATACCCAACCTACATCAAAACATTTTTCACTACGATGTTGATCTACCTGTTGTTTCATTCGATTTTGCACCAAAGTGGCGTTATCCTTTAAAAGTCGGAGAACTTGTTGTTGATGCTCGATGTGATCTTTCACTGCTTGAACCTTTTTCTTCTTGATATGTCCTTCTATCTTTAGAGTTTGAGGAGTGGTAATTTCTTCCAATCCTTTACAAAATATGGTCAGATTCATTTCTTGATGCTCGATGTGATCTTTCACTTCTTGAACATTTTTCTTCTTGATATGTCCTTCTATATTCATAGTTTGAGGAGTGGTAATTCCGACCAATGAATTACAAGATATGTTTGGATTCATTTCTTCTTTGTCGATGTGATCTTTCACTTCTTGCACCTTTTTCTTCTTGATATGTCCTTCTATCTTGAGAGTTTGAGGAGTGGTAATTCTTGCCAATGCTTTACAAGATATGGTCTGATTCATTTCTTCTTTCTCTAGGGTTGGGTCCTGGCATATATCCTCTTCTTTTGATGTTTCTTGATCCTTTTCTTCCTCCTCTTCATACTCTATGTAAAATAATTTCTTCTCAGCACACTTATGACCTTTAGTGCATTTGCTATCACAATTGTAACAAAGCCCTTTTTCTCTTTTTTCTTCCAATTGTTGTGGTGTAACTCTTGTGGGTTGTGGAAGGCTAGGAGAAACAACACTTCCATATTTATACTTGTGAGGGGTAGACTTCCTTGTTGCCATAATTTTACTTTCCAATATGTCACAAATCCCTTTTATTCTTTCCAATTGTTGTGGTGTTTCTCTAAAGAAGGTGTTGCTCTTTGCATCCTCATAATGTGCTATCATTTCCTCCGTGAGAATTGACCATGTAAGAAGTTTTTTACAAGAACAAATCCCTTTATACCATAAAAATTGATCTGGTTCTAAATATGAAGATACAATACATACCTTTTGTAATAGTGGTACACCATGTAGATCAAAATATTGCTCCATCTAAAGTATCAAATTTACCGGATCCTTGCCATCAAACTTCCTCTTATCGCCTTTTCTTGATTTTAGGAGCTCGATCTTGAAATGAATATAACTTTGTAATTTTGGTTCTTCTAGTTTTGAAATTGCGACCTATAGTAGCCCTCTGCGTCCTCTTTCCAATGCCACCAGTCTGATCGAATTTAGATTCTCCAAGAAAGAGTTATGCCAAATCTCCCACAGTGACCTGATTATAGACTAGTTCAGTAGTGTGAACTTGTACAACATGCCACGAGTCACTGTTTCAACCTTCTTCTCTGAAAATATATATAAGAAACTACACTCTGTCCTCTTTCTGTACCTTCTTATAAAATTTTAATCCGATGCTCAGAGAGAAAGTTATGACGATTTTCCCCAGGTCACCTCTTTGGAATGTAATTCAGGAGTCTACAAAAAGACCAACTTCCTCAGATCATATCTCCTTAAATATAGTGCAAAAAGCTCTGAAATTCGGATCCGAGGTTAAGTGCGATTTCTTCTCAAATGGGGTTTTTTCTTAGCTTCTGAAATGTCGTAGAAAAAACGTTATAGTGAAAATTCCACGATCACCTATTTGGAGCAGCGAAACCCCAGAATCCAAAGCTTTGATACCAAATGTTATGAAACCAGCTCATAAAAAGATAGAAAAGATAGATTAACGCCTTAGAATTCAGCCTCTTCGAGGGGGAAACCTCCTTTACATTACACAAATGAACAATTCTTAGATGATTCGAATGACAAAACCTCCTTTCTATATATAGGAGTCTAAGGAGTCACAATATAACCCAACCGACATAACAATAATAATGTAAGGGCACAATAATAACAATAGTGGGCTTCTATGGGGCACAATAGTAACAATATGGGCACTACATGGGTATATCAATATAATAAGGGGGTTGTACTAATGACAATAAGGGGTTACACTAGTAGTATAGGAGCCTAACATATATATATATATATATATATATATATATATATATATATATATATATATATATATATATATATTAAAAAGATTATTCATAAATCTTTTAAAACATTATATATATATATATATATATAAACAAAAAAAAACATTATAATAACAAAATTAAATTTGTTATTTCAATGACAAAGAAACAATATTTACATCATTTGAAAAGTAATATTGAAATCAAGGTTCATGAGTAAATTTATTTAAATGCCCATTTTAAACGATGGATATATCTCAATGTATCATTTGAATTTTCATCACTTACCTTATTCTTATATTTAAAATTATTATTATTTAAAATTGTATATTATTAAATAAAAATTGTGATATGAAAATTTTAATTAATTTTTTTATATAATTATTAAATAATTACAAATCATTTCTTAAATAGGTTTACAATAATTTTTAACTTCTTCCCAAAAACACATTATAATACAAAGAAATATATAAAATTCTTTCAGATTTTATTTTAAAAATAATTTTCTCCAAGACACCATCAAAGTATATAAATAGCATAGACTTGTTGATCAACTCTCTTTGTTTTTAATATGACTTTAGACGTACACTTAAAATATGATGCAAAGTTTTTTTTCTATTACCTAGTCATACTAAAGGTTATGCTCTCCTTTATAGTCTTATCTATAAGATTTACTATAATAATAAGATATTAGATATAATTTATCAATATTTTTAATATTAATAAGTTATATATATATATATATATATATATATATATATATATATATATATATATATATATATATATTTATATATATATTTATTTAAGTAAAATAATTTTATGTTAATTTAATATAGTTATTTAATCATTTTATGTTTAAGAGTGTTCGGTTGGAATTTGGCAAAATATTTTTTAGTGAGTTTCTTTATTTGTCTTAAATTAAAAGTTAATTTTTATTGTATAAATAGATTTAATATCTCAAAAGATTTTTAGAATACTCAAATTGTGCAAAGTTCACAATCGAACATATAATTTTAACAGATTTCTGCGAAATTTAACCAGAAAACCTCCCAAACCTAGAACATATACATAAATACATTTAATATATACAATCAATTGAATTATTTAAAAGATTGTGATTATTATTATTTAATATAGCCATGAGCCTGAACAATACTTGGAAATTTAGTTCCTACTTGTCTCAGTTGTGATTCTTACTATGTAAAGGAGTCTATTCCTAGATTGGTGTGTGGTTGACTCAAACAAGTGATTGTGTGTCCAAAATAATCTACCTATCTTGAGCCAATACTAAATGTATTTATATGTAACATTATTTGATATGAATATAGAATTTAGTGTGCATTATCAAATTTTAAGTTCGTATTATAACTATATGGTCCTAGGCCTTGGCCCCTCTTGGGCTCAAAAAATTATAATATAAAATTAAGATTGAAAACAATTACATCATTCAAAAAGTAAGATTGAAACAAATATAATATATATATATATATATATATATATATAAAGGATTATTCATAAAAATTTTAAAACATCAATATATATATATATATATATATATAAAACAAAACATTATAATAAAAAAATAAATTTGTTATTTCAATGACAAAGAAACAATAGTTACATCATTTAAAAAGTAAGATTGAAATCAAGGTTCATGAGTAAATTGATTTAAATGCCCATTTAAAAGATGGATATATCTCAATCTATCATTTGAAATTCCATCAATTATCTTATTCTTATATTTAAAATTATTATTATTTAAATTGTATATTATTAAATAAAGATTGTGATATGAAAATTTTAATTAAAATTTATTTATATAATTATTAAATAATTAAAAATCAATTCATAAATAAGTTTACAATAATTTTTAACTTCTTCCCAAAAACACATTATAATACAAAGAAAGATATAAAATTATTTCCGATTCTCTTTTAAAAATACTTTTATGCAAGACACCATTAAAGTGGTATATACATAGCATAAACTAGTGGTATATACATAGCATAAACTTGTTCATCAACTCTCTTTGTTTTTCATATGACTTTAGAGGTACACTTAAAATACTGATGCATAGTTTCTTTTCTATTAGCAAGTCATACTAAATGTTAGGCTCTCCTTTATATTCTTATCTATAAGATTTACTATAATAATAAGATATTAGATATAATTTATCGATATTTTTAATATTAATAAGTTTGTAATATATATATATTTTTAAATAAAATAATTTTATGTTAATTTAATATAGTTATTTAATTGTTTTATGTTTAAGAGTGTTTGGTTGGTATTTGGCAAAATATTTTTTAGTCATTTTTTTATTTGTTTTAAATTAAAAGTTAGTTTTTATTGTATAAATAGATTTATCATCCCAAAATATTTTTAGAATACTCAAATTGTGCAAAGTTCACAATTGAACATATAATTTTAACAGATTTCTGTCAAATTTAACCAAAAAAAACTACCAAACTTAGAAAATATACATAGAGACATTTAATATATGCAATCAATGCAATTCTTTTAAAAATTGTGATTATTATTATTTAATATAGCTCGTGAGCGTGAACAATACTTGGGAATTTAATTCCTACTTATCTCAATTGTGACTCTTTCACTTGGAAATTTAATTCCTACTTGTCTCAGTTGTGACTCTTACTCTGTAAAGGAGTCTATTCCTAGATTGGTGTGTGGTTGAGATATGCTTCCCAAAAATCTGCATCTGTCTCATACAGATCTTTGAGATGTTCAAAACCCAACACCTGCACTCTGCTTTCCTGTAAAATCAAACTTCTTCTGCTTAACGCATCTACCACTTTGTTGGCTTGTCCGTTGATGTGTTTCAACACAAACGTGAAACTCTGGAGATATTCCACCCACTTCACATGTTTATGATTCAGCTTATGCTATTGCATGACATATTGCAAAGCAGAATTGTCTGAAAACAAAACAAATTCATTTCCCAGCAAGTAGTGTCTCCAATGTTTCAGCGCTTGCATCACTGCATAGAATTCCTTGTCATAGGACGTATATTTCTGTCTACTCTCATTTAATTTCTTGCTAAAATAGGCCACCGATTTATCCTCTTACCTCAGTACTGCTTTGATGGCTGTCCCACTGGCATCACAACGAACTTGAAAAAGTTTGTTGAAATCTGGTAACCTTAAAATGGGTCTTTTAGTGATCTTATTTTTCAGCAATTGAAAGCTCTTTCCAATCAACTTAGTCCAATGAAAAGGTTGATTTGCTTTTTTTACGGTGTCCACCATGGGTGCACAAATCCCGCTAAATTTTTTTATAAACTTCCGGTAAAAACTTGCTAGCCCATGAAAACTCCATACTTCAAATAAAATTTTTTGGGACAGCCAGCTAAGTATGGCTGCAACCTTTTTCGGATTCATCTTTAACTCATTCTCTGAAATCACGAATCCCAAATAAATCAACTCCTTCTTAAAAAACGTACATTTCTTCAAATTTAACAACAATTTATTCTGCTGTAATTTTTCCAAGACACACCTGACATGTCAGAAATGTACTTCCCTAATCTTACTGAAAATAAGGATATCATCCAATACACAATAACGAACTTCCCAATATATTCTTTCAGCATCTCGTTCATTAAGCGCATGAATGTGTTGGGTGCATTATTCAATCCAAATGGCATGACCAGCCATTCATACAGGCCCTCATTGGTTTTGAAAGCAGTCTTAGACTCGTCTCCTTCTCGAATCCGTATCTGATGATAACCTCTTTTTAAATCAATCTTTGAAAATATGCTGCTCCACTCAAGCAATCCATCATATCATCCATTTGTGGTAAAGGGAACCTGTATCTAATGGTAATCTTATTGATTGCTCAAGATTTGGTACACATCCGCCACTCTCCTCCTTTCTTGGGAGCTAAGACTGTTGGAATAGCACACAGACTTAAACTTTCTCAAATCAGCCTTTTGTCCAACAACTCTTGTACCTGTTTCCTAATCTCCTCATTGTCCTTTGGACTCATTTGGTAAGCAGCTTTGTTCGGTAAACTAGCTCCTGGGATGAGATCAATATGGTGGTTGATACTCCGTTTTGGGGGTAACGTATCTGACAAAACATCTACTACTATATCGTTGAATTCCTGTAACATATCTCGAATTTCCTTCGGCAAATATTTAATTCCAGTATGAATTAACACTGTCCTCGGCCTCTGCACAATTGCAAACTTTATTTCATCATCTCCAATCTGCTGTGGGAACTCTTTCCCCCCTAATAATAATTCCTTTGTCCCAATTCTCTCTGTTGTGTCCTCTTCCTTCATGGGTACCAACGTATGCTTGATCCCATCTTTCACAAACTTATAACAGTTTGTCTTCCCATCATGCACTACCTTCCTATCATACTTCCATGGTCTACCTAGCAGTATATGGCACACATCCATCGGCATAATTTCACATGTCACCTTATCCTTATACCAACCAATATGAAATTCCACTTCACACTGCTCATCAACAAGGAGTTGATGCCCATTTTGTAACCAAGACACCCGGTATGGGGTTGGGTGTTTCAGTATTTTTAAACCCAGTTTCTCTACCATCTCTATGGCTACTAGGTTATCAGTGCTTCCACTGTCAATAATCAGTTTACAACACTTCCCATGTGACTTACACATAGTCCAGAACAGGGCTTTCCGCTGTGTCTGATCAGCTAACTCTTTAGCTGGCTTCAACAAGAATTTGTTCAACAACAAGGCCTCTCCTGTTTCAGGCATGTTATCCACTTCTTCAGGTGGGGCCTCAGCTTCCTCTGGTTAAGCAACATATGCTCCTCTTTGTCCTGCTTGATCACTTTCAGGACACTCAAAAGACCGGTGTTCCCACTTGTGACACTGGTAACAATGACAAGCATTCCCTCTGCCTTTGTCATTACCTCTCCCTCGCTAGTAAGGCCTTCCCCCTCTAGTGTTACCTTCTTTATCAATTGACCCTAAAGTTTTTGAACTGCTGCCTTCCTCACTACTGATGGACGTTCTGCCTTTGCCAAAGGACTGTCCAGTATCTCCATTCGTAATCCATTCACGAACCTTGCTATCTTTTTTTGGGTATCTTCGACATAACCCACTCACACATTCACTCTATAAAATTCTTATGTATATTCTTTCACAGTCATTGCTCTTTGTTTCATATTTTGTACCTGTCTATATAGAGCAATCTGATAGTCTTTAGGTAAAAACTTACCTTTCATCTTGGCGCTTATTTTGGTCCACTTTTTAATTGGTGGCTTATTTGATCTCCTTCGCTCTGCCTACACACTATCCCACCACAGTGCTACATGCCCCTTCAGTTTTGTAGCTACAAATATGACCCTCCTATCCTCACTGATTTCCTCACATTCGAAGTATTTATCCAACTCGCTAATTGGTGAGCCCCAGTATTGTAGCAATAATGCTACAACTCCTGGAACTCCCTTCTTTAATTTTATCAACCCGGTAGTTCGTAACAAACTTGGAAGCGACGGTGCTGTATGCACAAGTACTAGCTCTTGCCGCAGCTCTCACTCGGTCAGCTGGCACAAGTCCACTAGGAGCTTAAGCCAACTTCTATGAGCTCTTAGAAGAAGCTTTTTACTTGATGGATGAAAGCTAACTCGAAGGAAGCTAATCTAATTGCGAAAAGAAAATGAAAGCCAAAAACAAACGCAAACCCTAATTCTACCAGCTAGTCCTACCGATGCAAAGGAGAGCATGCAAACTACCGAAAGAGATGTCATTACTTCTAAGAAGGTAAAATGCATGTGTCTAAGTTATCACTATCTGAAGAAAACATCTTTTTGTATTTTTGTTTAAGTTATTAGAATTATCATGCATGTGCTTTTAACTAGCTTTTCACTGTGCAGAGGTGGATCAAGGAGGAGAAATGCTTGGGAAAGGTTGGGAAGGTTCAGAGAGGGTCTAAGGGATCCCTAACATTCTTTCCGAGAGTTTCACAAAGTCTGGATGCCATGCAACCGTGTTTATGAACTTCTACAGGAAGTCTGCAGGGGTTTCTACAGGAAGTTCTGTAATTCTTCTACAGGATGTTTCGTAATGGAATTTTGGAGCATGGGTGAGTGAGGTAATTTTCATGAATGGATAGGGAGGCAAGGTAGGGGCCTGAAATGACCCAAGGACTGATGGATAGAGTTGACGAGAAGGTGTAGATGGCTGGACTTGTTCCAAGAAGACTGAAGTAATGTTGCACACAAGATAGGGTTATGAGGGCAGTATGGCAATGTGAGGCAAGAAACCAAGTTAGGAGATGGAGAAGATGGGTTTGAGGGAGTCTGGGTAGATAGAGAAGTGGTATAGGTACTCTGCAATTTGTGTTTCCAACTGAACCAACAAAGACATGCAAGAAAACAAAGATCTAGCTATGCTACCCTAATATGATATGGCTAACAGTAACGAGAATGGACAGCAGCTTTATTTGCAAGGAAACCATGTATATTAATTATGAAATGAAGCATTCAAAGATCTGAACATGTAACCAACTTCTGCAAATGAAAACCAAACACTAATGATTGCATGGCAAAGCAAAGTCAGTGTTTTTGTGGGAAGCAAAGTCATCCTAGTCACAGCTCCTGATCCCACTGAGGGAGAGGTGAAACCACAGATGTTTGTTGGCCCTTTTATTGAAGCTTTTTCTGTTAACGACCTATCAACTAAATCTGAGCATGAAAAGCTATTTTACTCATCAAAAAACAAACTAAATAACAAAACAAGATTTAGATCTAAATAACATATTTTACTCTTAAGAATGCAGCGAAAACACATAAAGATAATCAAAGGAGGTATTGGGCGCTTGAGATGGGCCCAACCCCAAGAGCTATAGCCTCCTAAGAGAGATTTAGAGCTGGTGCAAAGCTGGATTCATCTTTATTGAGCAAGAAAAGAAGAGTTACATCAAAACTGTCCACAAGGAGAACTCGAAAATGAGCTGACAGCAAAACTAATCTATTGCCTAAAAATCGAACTACAAAATGACTATAGCAAGACTATGAAATGACTAACTACCAGCTACAAATTGACTAACCACTAGCTAACATCCATTGGCTAACCAAAATGAGGCCCTAAGCCTTCTTATTTATACAAATTGAGGACCCAACATTCCTCCTAAACTTTAGGGACTCGGCTGCCCAAAACTTGGAGTTAACAGCAGTCCTACTTGAGTTGCTTGGCTGCCCTTGTGCTGATTGATTCGGTGGCCCTTGAACTCCGAGCTGACGGTGGAGAATTCGAGGTAAGGGCCCATAAATGAAGGGGACACCTTCCTACAAATCCTCTCCCTTGTCTTCCCACGAATTTGGCTGCCAAGTGCTCATTAAGACCTTCAATTTTGTCTCCAAATTGACCAAAAAGGCTACACAAAGCACCCATTAGACTTGTTGGCATAATGACTAACCAAATTCACTCTATTAACATAAATATAATCAAAAACATGCAATAAACTAATGAGAATGGTGGATTAAGTCAAATTAGGAGGTTGAATGAGCCCAAATAATTGTCCATTTTTGGGGCTCATCATCACCCCCCTACTGAAAGTGTTGCTCATCCTCTGAGCAACCAATCTCTCTCCTCATCTTTGATGGCCCTGGTGGCTTCTTTGGCTAACATCTCGGCCGATTCCTCCTTTGGCTTCCCTCTTTTCAAACTTCTTGTAGAAACAGTTCGCTGGCTTCCTGTAGAAACAGTCTGCTAACTTCCTGTAGAACCAATTTTCTCTGACTTTGCTTGCTTGGCTGGGGGTGCCTTCTCCTTGAACTGTGCTGCTGCCTGAAAGCTGATGAATCCAACACAAATGGAAAGTCTAATGTATTATAAAAGCACACAAGTACAATGAACTGCCCGAGAATAGATATTGCATGCCAAAGCTGGATGGGAAAAAGTGTTTCCAGGCCTTTAACTGAATCAAATGGCATTCTTAATCTTGGATTTGAACTCTGCTAAGAATTGATAACAGAAGCAGAACAGAACATAAGATAGATCAAGGGCAGAGAAAATATGACTTGCTCACATATCACTGCTATGAATTAGCATTTCCCTTCAATCTGAAATTGCTCCAAAACAGGCCAAAAATGAGAATTCCCAAGTTTTGTTTCAAGCTGCTGTATAACCAGGAGTAGAGCAAAACTTCATACCGAATCACACTTTTAAGAATTCGTTCACATGGAATAATCTGGCTATTGCAAAAGACCTTGTGAACCCCTTGGAAAGTATTGAAATAAACAAATCTAACCAGAACAACACCAGAACTTTCCATTTTGTTTCATGGTAGATTCACTTCATGCAAAATCACTGTTTTTCCATTAGTTAACTTTAATTCAAATTTCTGTTCCTAACATGACAATACTTTCTGACTGCGGCAGCTTTCTCTTCTTCAATTGAAGATGTTGAAATAAGTTTTGCTAAACATTTCATATATTTTTCTCCAAGATGTTCTGCTAATTTTCTTTTATCTCCATCTTGAGACAAGATAAACAACAGTTTCACAGCATAAGCTCGCATTTCAGAGTATGTAGCTTCACAAAAAGAGAAGCAATACTTGAATTGCTCCTCCCTCTCTTAAATTTGTCCTTGCCTCAACAGCCGCTGGTACACAACAAATGGCATGGAATGCTCGAACAATGCTTCCATGTATTGAAGGTGGTGTCAAATTTATTAAAGATAATAGCTGGTATATGATCTCATCAGATTCCAATAATGCAGCTGTTGTGTCATTTGTTCTTTGGGGCAATGTTGTAGACATAGCAAGGTTTGCATAGGTATTAACAGCTTTTTCTCTCAAAGCCAATACAGTTGACAGTGGTGTGCATAGAAGATCCAAGATGGGTCGGACCACCCCATCTTTGATCATTTGTAAAGCATTCTCAGGTAAACTTGAAAGATTCTGAAGTGCCCTAATGGCTGCTAACTTTGACTTCAAATTAGCATTTGAAATCATTTCAAGAAGTGGAAATACAACTCCCTCTTTGAGCAATGCAGTGTTGTTTTGATCTGTTAAACCTATCTCTGACAATTTACTTGCCATAACAATTTTCATTGTGTCAGACCCTTCTCTCAGGTTCTGTATCAAAGGCTTGAAATAGTTCGCCTGTGCCATTTGCACTACATTATGCTCACTGTATGGGAGATTCTCCAGAACTTCGTTTGCATCCTTAGCAGCTTTAGGATTGTCACTATTTGACATTGTTACAAGGAGGAGGATACAACCTTGTACCTTGCCAATCTGTTCACAAACAGCCATATCCTTTGAAAGCTCTAAAAGCAATTCCACGACTTTCATACCCTCTGCAATATCACGTGCAAGTGAACGAACAATAAAATCAATAGCATGATCCACCTCAGCTATTTTCACCTTTCTTCAAGCTCCAAACTTGATGAAGAAAAACTCAGGCTTCTCTTCTCTGGAAGACTCTGCTGTATTTTCCTGTAAAACGTCTTCCTGTAGAATGCTAGCCGGATGCCATAGGATGTCTCTATGCCTCTGCACGATCTTGGTATGCGGAAGAATTTTGAACAGGCCAAAAAAACTCAGCGAAGGATGATAGGTTAAGCTGATTGTGGAAGCAGAGGATGTATACTTCAGTTTAACATGATGCAAGTGCAAGTTGACTAACAGTTTATGAATTTCAGCTGAGCGCTCATTGATTTCTGCGTGATTGTTTTGGAGTGAGGTGGAAAAGACGTGTGCTGGCCCATGCAACTGTTGTGCTACCATGAACTGCAGTGGTTAACTGTGTGTTCTCTGCCTGTAATCTCATCCATCAGTTGCACTGGAGTTTAGACTACCCACACTATCCGTGTTTTTTAAATTTCACGTGCATGACTGACCCATGCATGCTGCGTGACTTTCTCGTGAGTGCTAGAGAACTGGGTGTCTTGCTACATTCATGGCTTAATTTCACCATTCCATTCGTTCATGTAATGCTTAGACTAGATTCATTCAATAGATGAACAAGGTTTAGTCACGTACCTGAAGTCAAACGGCTGCTTGTGAAGCTTTTTGCTGCTGCATGCTCATGTTCTGCTGCTGCATGCTTGGATCCTTTGGTTGCATGAGGGCTTGGCTGATGATTTTTTATTGCTTTTCCTTGTGCAGGTGTCCTCTGACCAGATCTAAGCTGCATGCATTTGTTTCCACGTTCAAATCTGCACCTTCAAGCTGCTGCTGCTGCAATGTCACAGAACCAGAACTTGTTTTCGCTATTTCTCCCAAACGGTAAAGCAGATTGATCTGAAACTTGCTAAGCATGTTTCTATCATCATGATGCATCTCCCATAGCAAAATCGTGATCAATGGATCCACGAATTTCGAGAAAAATGGAAAATGGCTTAAGATTTCAGAGATCGATTTCTCAGAAACCGTGCATCGGAATCCGCTGAAACGGCTTGGGTAGGTTACCATCACTCATATGCATATCCCCATGAAACAGATTTTGAAATGGATCCACGGTTATGGAGAAAATGCAAAAATGGCTGATGGTGATGGAGGCTGATTTCTTGGAAACCGTGCATCGGAATTGGCTGAAACTGCTCAAGCATGTTGCCATCACCCTTGTACAATTCCCCATAAAACGGTTTGTCAAATGGATGCATGGTTTTCAAGTTATGGCAAAAACAAATTTTGTTCTATGGATTTTTGTCTCAAGGCTTTTTGCAAATGTTTGCATGGAAGGAAAAACTGAGCTTGGGCTGTGATGCAGGTATGGAGATGATGGAGGAGGAGTTGGAAGATTGCATGAGGACTTCTGGACCCTTTAGGAAGCTACCATGTTCGCCAAACCACTTTTTGAAATCCATGTCTAGTTTCCCACAATTTCTACAGGAAGTTCCTGTAGAAGCACAATGAGAAGCACAATGAGGTGGAAAAAATGATGGAGAAAGGCAAGGGATGGACACACAAGTGCTTGTAGGCCTAATCAACAGATTCCCACCATCAGATTCCATTTTAGACTTGAATTTGGTTCGTCCAAAGGTTCTAGAGGATGCTTCCTGTAGAAATACAGAGCTTCCTGTAGAAGGCACAAGAAAAATTCCTTTAACCTTGATTTGAGTGCTCCTCCTGTCATGAAACGTCCTTCTTGCAACCTGCAATTAGCCAATGGAATTAGTTTTATTTTTCTTTTTTCTTTTTCTCTTTTGTTTTTTTTTGAAAAACAACTAGAGCGCCTCATGGAGGTTTTCACCCTAATTGCCTGCCTTGGGCGCCTCCAAGGGAGGTTTTCACCCAAAGATCTTATTGCCTTTTTATTTTCTCTTCTTTCCAACCCATTGACCGCCTCATGGAGGTTTTCAATCAATGAGCCAATCTAAGGCGCCTCCGAGGAGGTTTTCACCTTAGATTTTTGTTTTTTTCATCTTATTTTCAATTTTTTTCTCTTTTTTTTTTTTCTTCTACCCTACCCTACTTGAAAAACAAAATCATTTTCAAGTATAAGAATACTTCCAATGGATCCATGTGCACATCGAGATTAGAGAAAAAATGATGTGAAGGCTCGAAATGCATGCTGTGACAGGTATCCATATTTTAGAGACAAAACGATTTGACTTTGAAGGGATCAAACATAGCTGAGGAAGAGAGTACCGCTGCAACTTAGTGACGGTCTGAAACCATATCTCAATATAGCTCTGATATCCTTGGTTCTTTTGCTGATCTGGATCATGTTTCATGTCACCTTCTAACATGTCTTCCTCATCTTCCTCTTTTTGTTGATCTTTCTCTTGAATACATGGAATATTTGATGGTAACCATGAGGAAGCTTTCTCGATCTCTGATTCTGATCTCTTCTCTTCATCAAGTGCAGCCCATGGTTCTTTGATCTCCTCTTTTGAATCTTCTTTTGATGGATGTGATCCTTCAATGCTTTCAAGATGATCTCTTTTTTGCAATGCTTTTCCTGAGCTATGGTGAAGATCATCGAGCTCAAGAGGAGTCATTTGGACATGTTGTGCCTCAGCATTGCAATTTTGTTGAGCTACTCCAATGGACAGGTTTGGAAATGGTGGTATGGGTAGCTGAGTGGGGGCGTAGATTTGAGATGGATGTGGATGGGGTTGTGGTTGGGCAGGCATTTGGGGTTGCCTTGGTGGAGGAGGAGGCGATGGTTGTGGATGAGCTGGTGGTGGAGGAAACGAAGTGGGAGGAGTGTTGTACTGGGGCCTCCACCCCTGATGAGGTGCATTCCACTGAGGCTGTGGCTGAGCATAAGAGTGAAATGAATGAGCAACTGGTAGGGCATAATATGGATCTGTAAAGGA
Organism: Pinus tabuliformis; assembly: GCA_031772625.1. NCBI lineage: Eukaryota > Viridiplantae > Streptophyta > Pinopsida > Pinales > Pinaceae > Pinus > Pinus tabuliformis. The sequence continues at coordinate 55,107,955 of CM062819.1, read as the reverse complement.
ACAAGGAGAATATGACCAAGGAGGAGGTGTAGACCAGGAAGGATGAGTAGGGGGACCCCAAGAAGGCATGAAAGTGGCTTGATAGGGGTCATAATAGGTCTCGGATGTCCCTTGCACTTCCTGCTGATAAGATCTAGGTTCATGCGGCTTCCTTTGGTTCATATAATAGAGTGGTTCAGTGGCTCCTTTAACTCTTTGATATGCAACTTTAAGTCCAGGCAAGGAAGGGCACTGATTTGTAGGATGGTATTCTTCACAGGTGAAACACACTTCTAGGGAGTGCATTGGACATTCGTTCCTAGGATGCTTTCTAGTGCACCTGGGACAAAAGATGACCAAAGCGCTCTTGGCTCCCTCTTGCTTCCTTTGGATCTGTAAGGTATCCAGTTGCATGGCAAGAAACTACCTCATATCACTCTTGAAATCTTCCATTTGAGTTGCAAACTCATTCTTGGACAAGGTATTGCTCCCAACACTTCTACTTGTAGCCATTTTCTCCAGAGGAATGGTTTCTTCTTCTTCTCCCCTAGAGGTTCTTCAAATATGTCTTGATGTCCACCCAGGGGTTCTTTAATCACAGCCATCGAAGAAGAGAGAATGTTGGCTATGTGAAGCAGTGGGGGTGTTGTGCAATCATTTTTCTAACTTATCTCTACTCCTGCAACGCATGAAATGAAATCTTTTTGGTTGATTTTTTTTCTTTTTTCTACTTCTACCTGCAAAACTGAAATAGATTGAACTACAACTAACTATCTTGCTAAAATGAAAATGCGGAATTGAAATGAAAGCAGGAAAGGACTAATCTATTTTGCTCAAATGAAATTGCAGGAATGAAATGCTAGGCCACGCTTGCGGAATTGAAATGCTAATCTACGCTTGCAGAAATGAAATTGCGGAATTGAAATGCTAATCTATGAAAGCGGGAAAGGCTAATCTACTTTTGCATAAACGAAATTGCATAATGGAAATGAAATAAACTACTTAGCAGAAGATTGTAGTGGAAAATAGAAGAAAAGCGGCAATCACCAATACTATGACGCTTCCCCGGCAACGGCGCCAAAAAGATGGTGGACCCCAGTATTGTAGCAATAATGCTACAACTCCCGGAACTCCCTTCTTTAATTTTATCAACCCGGTAGTTCGTAACAAACTTGGAAGCGACGGTGCTGTATGCACAAGTACTAGCTCTTGCCGCAGCTGTCACTTGGTCAGCTGGCACAAGTCCACTAGGAGCTTAAGCCAACTTCTATGAGCTCTTAGAAGAAGCTTTTTACTTGATGGATGAAAGCTAACTCGAAGGAAGCTAATCTAATTGCGAAAAGAAAATGAAAGCCAAAAACAAACGCAAACCCTAGCAAACCCTAATTCTACCAGCTAGTCCTACCGATGCAAAGGAGAGCATGCAAACTACCGAAAGAGATTCCATTACTTCTAAGAAGGTAAAATGCATGTGTCTAAGTTATCACTATCTGAAGAAAACATCTTTTTGTATTTTTGTTTAAGTTATTAGAATTATCATGCATGTGCTTTTAACTAGCTTTTCACTGTGTAGAGGTGGATCAAGGAGGAGAAATGCTTGGGAAAGGTTGGGAAGGTTCAGAGAGGGTCTAAGGGATCCCTAACATTCTTTCCGAGAGTTTCAAAAAGTCTGGATGCCATGCAACCATGTTTATGAACTTCTACAGGAAGTCTGCAGGGGTTTCTACAGGAAGTTCTGTAATTCTTCTACAGGATGTTTCGTAATGGAATTTTGGAGCATGGGTGAGTGAGGTAATGTGCATGAATGGATAGGGAGGCAGGGTAGGGGCCTGAAATGACCCAAGGACTGATGGATAGAGTTGACGAGAAGGTGTAGATGGCTGGACTTGTTCCAAGAAAACTGAAGTAATGTTGCACACAAGATAGGGTTATGAGGGCAGTATGGCAATGTGAGGCAAGAAACCAAGTTAGGAGATGGAGAATATGGGTTTGAGGAAGTCTGGGTAGATAGAGAAGTGGTATAGGTGCTCTGCAATTTGTGTTTCCAACTGAACCAACAAAGACATGCAAGAAAACAAAGATCTAGCTATGCTACCCTAATATGATATGGCTAACAGTAACGAGAATGGACAGCAGCTTTATTTGCAAGGAAACCATGTATATTAATTATGAAATGAAGCATTCAAAGATCTGAACATGTAACCAACTTCTGCAAATGAAAACCAAACACTAATGATTGCATGGCAAAGCAAAGTCAGTGTTTTTGTGGGCAGCAAAGTCATCCTAGTCACAGCTCCTGATCCCACTGAGGGAGAGGTGAAACCACAGATGTTTGTTGGCCCTTTTCTTGAAGCTTTTTCTGTTAACGACCTATCAACTAAATCTGAGCATGAAAAGCTATTTTACTCATCAAAAAACAAACTAAATAACAAAACAAGATTTAGATCTAAATAACATATTTTACTCTTAAGAATGCAGCGAAAACACATAAAGATAATCAAAGGAGGTATTGGGCGCTTGAGATGGGCCCAACCCCAAGAGCTATAGCCTCCTAAGAGAGATTTAGAGCTGGTGCAAAGTTGGATTCATCTTTATTGAGCAAGAAAAGAAGAGTTACATCAAAACTATCCACAAGGAGAACTCGAAAATGAGCTGACAGCAAAACTAATCTATTGCCTAAAAATCGAACTACAAAATGATTATAACAAGACTATGAAATGACTAACTACCAGCTACAAATTGACTAACCACTAGCTAACATCCACTGGCTAACCAAAATGAGGCCCTAAGCCTTCTTATTTATACAAATTGAGGACCCAACAGTCCTCCTAAACTTTAGGGACTCGACTGCCCAAAACTTGGAGTTAACAGCAGTCCTACTTGACTTGCTTGGCTGCCCTTGTGCTGATTGATTCGGTGGCCCTTGAACTCCGAGATGATGGTGGAGAATTCGAGGTAAGGGCCCATAAATGAAGGGGACACCTTCCTACAAATCCTCTCCCTTGTCTTCCCACGAATTTGGCTGCCAAGTGCTCATTAAGACCTTCAATTTTGTCTCCAAATTGACCAAAAAGGCTACACAAAGCACCCATTAGACTTGTTGGCATAATGACTAACCAAATTCACTCTATTAACATAAATATAATAAAAAACATGCAATAAACTAATGAGAATGGTGGATTAAGTCAAATTAGGAGGTTGAATGAGCCCAAATAATTGTCCATTTTTGGGGCTCATCACTAATCCAATCCAATAACACTTCAATGGACAGAACAAATTTCAACAATTTTATCTTTGGCCCTTCCTCATAGGACCCGTCTGTCGTAGCTGTAGCTTCTTCTTCACTATCGTCACCACCTTCTGGATCACTGCACGTCCCTGCTTCTACTACTGCTAATCTGGCACTTAGGATCTTGATTTCCTTGTGCAGTCCTTCGTCGGCTACCCTTCGAATAGCTCTACCTCTACCCTTTCTTCCTACCTCTATAATTTTTTTCTTCCCTAAGGAAAGAATTGCTTTGATACCAAAATTTGATGACTTACCCCAAAAGTTGAGGTGGGTGCCTTCATGGCAACTGGCCCACGTGATCCCTTCCTGCACTTGTATGCAACCGGGTTTTTTGGTGAGGTTTTAATGGAGCATTAACTCTACCACCTTTTTGAGGTTGTCTTGGTCACCATGTTATGGTTCTATGACACTTGTTTTAGTTGTAGCTTGGTTTATTGTTGCTACTGGTTTCGCTCTACCCCTCTGTGCCCTTACCTGGTTCCTTCCACCCAATGGTAATGGCTCTCTGCCTCCCACTGTTTGCTGGCTCCGGCCTTGTCTCTGGTTCTATGTTACTGGGTAATGTTAAGATGTTGTATCAACGAGTTTGGTGGCTACTTCTTGCATGGTCTTTCGAAACAATGCTGGGCTTTGTGGTTGTCCTGGGTATGCGATGATTTATCTGTAATTTTAGTTAGTTTTCTGCACTTCTTGTTTGTCTCTGCTGCGTTTTACTGTGTTTATGGTGCGACTTCTTGTCAGGTCCTTAGCCCAATTTCCCTTGGCGGTAGTTCGGCTCTTACACAAGGTAACCTCTCTGCTCCGATTTCAAGCTACCTCTTTGCTTTTCTTCTGCTAACAATTTCGCTCCTTGTGAGCAGCTGGGGTTTCGTGGGTCTATGGCCATGGCTCGAATCTTGTTGGTCTTGGGTTCGACTGTGGAACCTGCTCTCCACTTCAAGTAACCTTCAGGGTACTCATTTTTACCCTTCTCTCGGTTTATTCTCCATATAACTGGTTATGCTGCCTCTCTAATCGTTGTCTCTTGACTGTGCAGGTAGTTCGCTCCTCTGTGGTGGTGGCAAGGGTTTGGTCCTTGACAGTTACTGTTTCTTCACTCTTCCATTCCGGTCTCCACTTGAACTGGGTAGGGTCCTTCCTGTTTATCTTATACAGTCCTATAGGTTGTTTTTGTAGAGAAAAAGTCTCGTTTTTGTTGGTCCTGGGTCATAGGAGTCGTTCTTGGTCTGTAATGAAAATATCTGAGGACTTTCTAGCAATTGAATATTTTTTTTGGAAGGCACTATGCCTTATGCTCTGAACCTGTGTTGGGTTACAAGATGTTGTCTCTGAACTATAACAAATATTTATGCAATGTATGTATATATATTTACAGAAATGATAAATCTTCTACTTGTAAGACTTTCAATGATTTGCTTTCGTGAAGTACTTGAATGAATTCTCTTACAATGTTTAGTTGCTTCGATGTGATGCACAGTCTCGTTAATAGTCCCTCAATTATGTAGTTAATTTCATCTACAGTACCAGATTATAGTCATTCATAATAACAACTGTTTGATACCTGAAATGCTTCTCTTTACTGTTTTACAATATTTTGTCATAGTTTACATTCTTTGGTTTCTATTCTTCTTTGTGGCAGCAACCCTTTGTTCATATTTTGATTGCGTATTTAAGCTACTGGTAGCCTCATTCAGTTGAGGAACTACCTGAAGTTGCAATTTGCAGTTATATTCCCTTTTGTTGTTATTCAAGTATTAATTTATTTAAGACTATTCCCTAATCTATTTACTTTCAAAAAATAAAAAGTAATGACATTGGCTGTGCCAGCCTTCTTGAAAAGAAATAACAATAAAAGTAAACTAAAAAGTAAATTTAAAAAAATTCTTAAAACAACATGTCCAGCTGTCGCCTCCCTAATTGGATGCTCCTGCATCATTTTGCATCGAACAATAACCAACTCTTCCACCGTCCGTATATCAATTCCTACGTTCTATCCCCCTTACATGGATTCCTTCATTACTCTTGCAGCATCCATGATTGATGATAAGCACCCGGGACTGTACAGAGGATATAAGTATGAAGAGTTCTTCAAAAAAAATTTGAACAAGCCATTACAGGGTAAGACTGTTTTGGATCAGTTCAAGATCGAGAATCCAGAGAAAGGTCATTGATTTATGGTGTCCATAGTGCTACATTCTTCATGATTTTCAAATAGTCTTCCTTTGGGATTTATCTAATCATGATACCATTTGTTGAACTAAGGTAAAATGGAAAGGATTTCACATGTCTAGTCTGTAATTGTGATGTGCTGCTACTAAATCTACTCTGTGAATCTAGCTGCTTTATGTTTTATTTATGTACCATGAGAGGGGACAGGGAAAAAAAAGCTCAATCCAATGGCCGTGTTACATGATTTCTGATGGGGCCAGCCCACGTGGTCCCGCCGTCAATGCGCTTATGAAGATATGTACCAACAATGAATATAATAATCAAAAGGATTTCGGATATATGTTAGTTGATTTTTAATATGTGATGAATTGATTAGAGTTACGGTGATTGTTCCCTGGTTGTTTGTCTGATGGACATCTATCCCTCCTCGGTATTCTACGAACCCGCCTTGGTTTTGGGTTTTACACCTTCGCGCTCATTTGGTTCTCGTTGTTTCTCCCGGTCATTTGCTTTGAGAGCTCTCGGCGATCCCTTGCAGCTTCTGTGGTTTTCTTTGTATTTTCCTGAGGCTTGTCCACCTGGTCTACTGGGTTATGTACTCCTGGTTGCCTTCTCGGCCTCGGTCGTTTGGGACTCGACCTGGAATTCTTCTGTTCTTCCGGCGATTTATTAAAACTCTGGTAAGTTTTGCATAATCCTATTCTTCGGCTTGCATGTTGGCTGTTACTGTGAATTGGGGTTTTACTTTAATGGGTCCCCGCCTCTGTGCGTTGCTGTCTGTGTCTCGTGAGAGGTTATAGTTGCTCTGCTTCAGTGGGCCTCCGCCTCCATGCGTCGTTGTCTGTGTTTTATGAGGGTTTAAGTTATGTGATAGCTGTGTAATTCTTGGTGGTATTTCTTTCACTACTGGTTCAGCTTCTTCACAGACTTCGGCAGTTCTGTAGCGGCGTTCTCCGTTGGGTTCTCTGCCAACTCATCCAGTAAGTCACTGTTCTATGCCGGATACTTGCAATTCTCTTTTACCTGTATCTTACGTCTCGGCTCCTTCGTGAGCAGGAGGGTCACTTCGTGGTAGAGTCGTGGCTATGGTTCGCTGGACAGGTACTGTGGCACTGTGGTTCGTTTCTCGTTCTTTTCCGTTTCTTTTCACTTTATTGGTATTGTTTCTTGGAGCCTAATCACTTTCTGTCATTCTCTTGCAGGTGAAACCGCTCAAGGGTTTCGGTGTTTGAGCTCTCAGCTATCCGAGAAAACACGGGTAGCTTCTCTGTTCGTCTGGTAGCTTGCTTGTATAGATGTTTCGATTTTATTGGGTTGAACTTTCTTTGCTAGCCTTAGGCTACTCTCTGTCTGTACTTAACTCTCTGGTCGTTAGGCACGACGTTGGCTATGAGTTGGGTCCTACGGGAATTGGCTTCTGTTTGCTTTTAGTGTTGATTACCCACGTCTGTGAACTGAGTTCAGTCTTCTACTTTGGACAGTATGTAAATGCACGATGAATTTGGGTGACTGTATTTTTGTAACCTTATGAATTTAACACTGGAATAGATTGGTCTTGCGTTCGTAGTTTCACATACCTGTTACGAGGTCTTTTAAATGTTTGGTTATATTGATTCGTTCGTTTGTAACTGGACGTTGTTACTTTTCATCCAACTTGTCCATCTTCTTATCCTGGTTCAGAACCTGTAGCAGTACATTGACAGTATTCACATCATAAAATATTAACAAAAGTTACACAGCATTGAGGATGCTGTAGGATTGTGTGTGCACAGAATAATAATTATCTTTCTCTCTCAGTTTCTTTTCTTACACAGTCGAACCCTGTAATGTGCCTTTTTCCCTCCTTTAATAGCACTGTTTTCAAACGGTTTTAACTGTTGTTGGTTTGTTTAGTTGGTTACATCAGTTGTTCCTTATGTGGAACTTTGCATAGTTGGCTAGTACATTTTCTTTTCATGCTTTTACAACAGTAATGTAACTGTCTGGAAACAACGACTCTAACTAATTACTACTGCTCCTAATTAAAAGTCATTACATTAATCTTAGGCAACTTTAATGAAAGAAAAGTAAAAAAAAAAAACAAGTATACTATCCATCCAGTGAATTGACTTCTCTGTCCTCTTTAGAAACCATATCAACCTTGCTTTTGTCTTTGCCCTGTCATCCAGATGCTCCTGCATCAGGCTCCCGGGGTAAAAGAAAATCATGGCTCCGTTCCATGAGTTCCTCCACCGAATAGCCAGCCTTCTGTATCTGCGCCGCGTCGAGCCATGAGCTGTCCTCCATTGGACGGTCTCTCCACTTGACTAGATATCGTAGATACTCTTTCCTACGTGTCTTCTTGGCTACCTGGGTATTGAGGATCCATTCAATCTCATGGGACTGAGCCGAAGGCATATGCTTCTTCCAAGAACTGTCTCCAATTTGGGTGTCTCGTTCTGGCTATACCACACTGTCGTCCTCTGCTTGGGCATTATATGGGAACAGATCCGCCACATTGAAAATAGGTGAAATGCCTATATCAGGTGGCAGCTGAATTTCGTAAGCGTTGGCTAAAAATTTACATAAGATCTTGCATGGACCAATTTTCTTATATTTTAGTTTATTATACATGCCCTTAGGAAATTGTTCCTTGCGCAGGTGCACGAGAACCTCATCTCCAACATTAAATTGCACTTCTCTTCGCTTTGAATCTGCTTGTTGCTTATACTTCTGTACGCTGTCCTGCAATTTTAATTTGACCTTTTCATGAAGTTCGCTCATTGCTTCGGCAAAATCTTCCCCATCCGCGCTCCTCCACTCCAACTTTCCCAAATCTCGCTGTTCATGTATTCCCCGAGGATGCATGCCGTACAAAATCTGGAATGGGCTGTGTTCGGTGCTACGATTGGGCGAATCGTTATAAGCGAATTCTGCCTGAGTGAGAGCACGATCCCATAATCGTGAATTTTCTCCAGTTAGACTCCGTAATAAATTCCCCAAGCTCCTGTTCACCACCTCCGTTTGTCCATTAGTCTGCAGATGATATGCAGAGCTGAAATTCAATTGCGTGCCCAACTTTTTCCACAGGGTGCGCCAAAAGTGTCCTGTGAATTTTACATCCCTGTCTGAAATGATAAATCTGGGTAGGCCATGTAGTCTAACAACCTCCGTGAAAAACAGGTGAGCCACGTACGTGGCATCACTAGTTTTCCGACAAGGAATAAAATGAGCCATTTTCGAAAATCTATCTACCACCACCATTACTGAATCATATCCCCACTGCGTTCTAGGCAGTCCTAAGACAAAGTCAATGCTGACTGAGTCCCATGGCCTGCTTGGAACAGGTAGTGGTGTGTAAAGTCCAGTATTTTGACTGTGTCCTTTCGCCAGTTGGCAGACTTTACACCTATTCACATATCTTTGTACATCCCTGCTCATTTTGGGCCAATAATAAAAATGTTCGAGTTGCTCCAAAGTTTTGTTGATGCCAAAATGTCCCGCTAGTCCACCACTATGCTTCTCCCGTACAATATTTTCCCTCATCGAACAGTCTGGGATACATAACTGCCCACCCTTGAACAATAATCCTTCTTGCAAATTGTAGTCTAACCATGGACTTGCATTCCTCAACACGGGATTTTGGCAGGCTTCAAAAGCTTCTTTGAAATCTGTGTCAGTTTGGTACAAATCCTTCAGATGTTCGAATCCCATCACCTGTATGCTACTTTCCTGTAAGAGCAAAGCTCTTATGCTCAAGGCATCCGCCACTTTATTGGCTTGCCCACTTATGTGTTTTAACACGAAAGTGAAACTCTGCAAGTATTCTACCCATTTGGCGTGCTTATGGTTTAACTTGTGCTGCTGCATTACATATTGTAACGCCGAATTATCAGAAAATAATACGAACTCATTGCCCAGCAGGTAGTGCCTCCAATGTTTTAAAGCTTGGACCACGTCATCAAATTCCTTGTCATATGAGGATTATTTCTGCCAGCTCTCATTTAATTTTTCACTAAAGAATGCCACTGGTCTGTCTTCCTGACTGAGCACAGCGCCAATAGCTATTCCACTTGCGTCACACCGAACCTGAAAGAGTTTATTAAAATCGGGCAGCCTCAAGATTGGCCTCTCCGTAATCTTCTACTTCAAAAGCTGAAAACTGTCTTCTGCCGCCCTGGTCCAACAAAAAGGCTGACTGGCCTTTTTGATGGTCTCTAGCATCGGCGCGCAGATTTCACTGAAATTCCTAATAAATTTCCGATAAAAACTTGTCAGTCCGTGAAAACTACGTACCTCAAATAAGCTCTTTGATGACGGCCAATTTATGATTGCTGCAATCTTTTCTGGGTCCATTTTCAATTCATTTTCTGCAACTACAAACCCAGATAGACCAGCTCCTTCTACAGGAAAGTGCATTTCTTTAAGTTTATCAGCAGTTTGTTCTGCTGTAACTTCTCTAACACCCTTCGAACATGTTGAAGATGTTCTCCTTTTGTTCTACTGGAAATCAAGATATCATCAAGGTAAACTATCACAAACTTGCCAATAAATTCCTTTAACATCTCATTCATTAATCTCATAAAAGTACTAGGAGCGTTGCTTAATCCAAATGGCATGACCAGCCATTCCTACAGCCCTTCATTGGTCTTGAAAGCTGTCTTCCACTCATCTCCCTCCCTAATCCTGATCTGATGATAACCACTCTTCAGATCAATCTTCATGAAATAAGCTGCTCCGCTAAGACAATCCATCATGTCATCCATTCTGGGTAAGGGAAATCTATACCGAATAGTGATTTTTTTAATAGCTCGTGAATCTGTACACATTGGCCATTCTCCACCCTTTTTGGGTGCGAGTATTGTTGGTACCGCACAAGGGCTCAAACTTTATCTGATCAGTCCCTTATCCAGCAACTCCTGCACTTGTTTACGAATCTCTTCGTTGTCTTTCAGACTCATTCTATATGCTGCCTTGTTCGGTAAGCTTGCTCTAGGTATAAAATCGATATGATGGCTGATGCTCCTCTTGGGAGGCAATTTATCTGGTAGATCGTCAACTACAATGTCTTTAAATTCTTTCAACAGCTCCTGAATCTCTGCAGGCAATTCCGACTTTTCTGTGTTCAGCAACATCGTTTTTGTCCTCCTTACAATCGCATAATTGACCTCATTTTCCTCAATCTACTTCACAAACTATTTTCCTCCTATTAACAATGCTTTTGTTCCACTTGGTTCTGCTGCATTCTCCTCTTTGATGGGTACAAGCGTATGTTTGATCCCATCTTTCAACAATGTAAACTTTGAAACGGGAACTGATACTGTTACCCGTTTCGTAGAGGTGGCAAAAAAATGACCCGATTTTCAAAAGTGGTGATGCAGAATACACATGTTTTTTTTAAAACATGGTTTTTGGAACTTTACTTTGAAACGGGAACTGATACTGTTACCCGATTTTCAAAAGTGGTGATGCAGAATACACATGGTTTTTTTAGAACATGGTTTTTGGAACTTTATTTTTTTTAAATTCTTGTTATGTACATTGCGTTTTAGAATGGTAGTGATTTTCATGCCGATTTAAAAAAATGGTTATTCTGCATCAGACCCTTTTTTTAAAAAGCCTGTTTTCTTGACTTTAACTTTTCTAATGTATGAAATGTAAAAAATTATTTTGTAAATTTAATAATTTTGGAAGTGGTCTTCCTCTTCATAGTTTTTTGTTTTTATTTTTATTTTATTTTTTTGTAGTAAAGTTTTTATTGATTTGTATATTTAAAGAAGAAGGTCGATATTTTTCATTTTCGATATTTTACATATTTATACATCGTTAATTAAATTTTCAATCCAAATGAAATAATTCTCTCTAAAAAACAAATAAAAAATTATATATAAAAAAGAAGGCAAAAATAAAAAATAAAAAATGTTAAAAAAATATCTTATAAACCATAAAACAATTTGGAAAAAAAAAACAAAATTAATATAGATATATATAAGTCAGTAAAAATTGAGGGAAAAAAAAACATGAGCAAAAACTAGGGAAAAAAATTAAAAACAAAATAATTAAAAAAAAAAAAAATAATGAAAAAAATTTAAAAAATAGTAAAATTAATATTTAAAAAAAAATGTTAAAAAAATTATCTCACAAACCATAAAAGGATTTGGAAAACAAAAAAAAACACAAAATTAAAATATATATATATATATATATATATATATATATATATATATATATATATATATATATATATATATATTAAGTAAGTAAAAATAGAGAAATAAAAAAAAACATTAGAAAATACCGGGAAAAAAAAAATTAAAAACAAACTAGTTAAAAAAAAAAATAGAAATTAATGAAAAAAATTTAAAAACTAATAAAATTTATATTAAAAAAGAACAAAAGAAATTTCAAATTATAAAAAAAAAAACCAAAAAAAAATGTATTTTTTATTAAAAAAAAAAAAATGTAACTAATTTTTAAGGAATTTAGACTTCTGTGATCCATAACAATGTCTAGATAATCTTCGGCAAAATCACATAATCAATCTTTTGTCGACGCGTTTCGAACCAACCAGTGTGGTTCATCGTCAGGACAAGTTGAAGAACTGATCTGGCTTAGCTTGATTAAATAGAGTGTGCAGAGATTCCAACGGCTATATTACAACGGCTAATTTTGACCTGAGGATCAAAGTCAAACCACTGATTTTATTATTAATAGAAGCATATAATTCATTATTATTAGTTAATTGAATAATATAATAAATTTATTGTTTTAAATATAATGGTCATTATATCTTCATATTTATTAAATAACCTATATTTATTATTTTCCCCAAATTATTTAAATACTAATAAATAGTATTATTCTGTGTAATTGTTTAAATCAAAGGGTCCAATGGTAAATTAGATAAAATGGTCATTAATAAATTATGGTAAACTAAATAATGTTAAACCAAATAAAATGGTCATTAATAAATTATATCTTCATATAACCTATATTTATTATTATTCCTAAATAATTTAAATACAATAAATAGTATTAAATTACTATTTTTCTTATAATATAGTTACAATGGTAACTTTGTATTTCTTTAATAATGACTATTAAATTTAAGGGTCCAATGGTAAACTAGATCTTTTCTAAAATAGATAATTTTAAATAATTCTAAAATGTAATGGCCCATTCGAAATTAAATTAATAAGTTCATACCATAATTTAAGTTTATTAGATAATCTATATTTACTTAACCATAATTAAAGAACATGTTTATTAATAATAGTATATCCATTAACTCAATATTATATCATATATTTCTAATAATTTCTTGTTAATCATTTAAACCTCTTATAATTAATTTAGTAATTTATATCCATTAAACAATCAATATTTATTACTAAAATTTTTATTAAAATCAACCATGTTATTACTTATAAGGTTTAAAAGGGGGGCTTTATTAATTCAATATATAGGAAATCAGTTAAAGGAAATACCAAGGGGTAGAAGAATTAAAAATCAATGCAAAGAATCTAATCTAATTTTAAATTACCTCTTGGGATAAGGTTAATACCATAATAAGCCCGAAAATTACTTAATAGCAAATTACTAACTCCTGCACTCCATGACAAACCCGTCAAAAACAGAACTTGAGGAGAGGGAAGACAGAAACCCTAAGACCTAATAGATATTTTGTTTACAAAAAAATCAAAATTTAATTTAAAAAAAAAAAAGAAAAAGTAAAAAGTTTTTTATTATTAAAAACAATTTAACTTTTATTTCTATTTTTTATTTAAAAATAAAACTATTCAACAGATCTTTTATATTTAAAAAAAAAATAAACCTATATTTTATATTTTAAAAAAAAAATTACATTAAATGTTTTTTTTAAGCCATGTTTTAAAAAAAAAAAAAAATTTGAATTTTTTTTTTTTTTTAAACCATTATTTTTGGTTATAATTAAGAATAGTTTTTTTTTTTTAAACCATTTTAATTTTTTTTTTTTATTTAAAATTTTAAAAATTATTAAAAAAAAAATAAAAACTTTAAAAATGAAATGGGTTTTTTTTTTTTTTAATTAAAAATTTTAAAAATTAAAAATTTTAAAAATTTTAAATTTTAAATATTAAATAAAATTTTAAAAATTAAAAAATTTACAAAATTAATATGGGTTTCTTTTTTTTTAATTAAAAATTTTAAAAATTTAATTGTTTTTTTTATTAATTTAAAAAAAATAAAAAATAAAAATTGGCGCTCGGGGGCGGAGCGTCGATTCCGTGCAGCAGGCCCTCCGCCCCGGGCCGCGCCGCCGCGGGCCGCACGGGGGCGGAGCGTCGATTCCGTGCAGCGCCTCCATCCCGGGGCGCGCCGCCGCGGGCCGCCCGGGGGCGGAGCGTCGATTCCGGGAATCGACGCTCCGCCCCCGGGCGGCCAGCGGCGGCGCGGCTCGGGGCGGGAGGGCCTGCGTGCAACCCCTCCGCCGCGGGCCGCCTAGGGGCGCCAATTTTTTTTTTTTTTTTAATTAATAAAAAAAACAATTAAATTTTTAAAATTTTTAATTAAAAAAAAAAAGCCATATTGATTTTTTAAATTTTTAAATTTTTAAAATTTTATTTAATTTTTAAAATTTTTAATTTTATAAAAAAAAAAAACCATTTCATTTTTAAAGTTTTTAATTTTTTTTTTAATAATTTTTAAAATTAAAAAAAAAAAAAAAAAAACAAACAAAAGTATTCTTAATTATAACCAAAAATAATGGTTTAAAAAAAAAAAAAAATTAAATTAAATTTTTTTTTTAAATATAAAATATAGGATTTTTTTTTTAAATATAAAAGATCTGTTGAATAGTTTTTTTTTTAAATAAAAAATATAAATAAAAGTTAAATTTGTTTTTAATAATAAAAAATGTTTTTTTTTTTTTTAAATTAAATTTTGATTTTTTTTTAAACAAAATATCTATGTTTAATAAAAATTAATTACTTTTCTTTTAATAAAAATTCATTTTTTTTTTTGTTTTTTTTTTATAATTTGAAATTTTTTTTTGTTCTTTTTTAATATTAATTTTATTAGTTTTTAAATTTTTTCATTAATTTCTATTTTTTTTTAACTAGTTTGTTTTTAATTTATTTATTTATTTTTTTTTCGGGTTTTTTCTAATGTTTTTTTTTATTTCTCTATTTTTACTTACTTAATATATATATTTTAATTTTGTGTTTTTTTTTTGTTTTCCAAATCCTTTTATGGTATGTGAGATAATTTTTTTAACATTTTTTGTTTTTTTATTTTTGTCTTTTACATATATTTTTATATTTGTTTTTTAAGTAATTAACATTTTAATCTTAATTTTAGTAGCTTATAATTTTTTTTTAATTTTCTTTTTTTTTTTGAAATTTAGTTTGTTTTTAATTTTAATTTTTAATTTTTTTGTTTTTTTTTGTTTTGTTTTTTTTTTTTTTTTCACTCACTAAATTTTTTGTTTCTTTTAAATGTTTTTTTTTTTTTTTTTTCCATATATATTTTATTTTGCCAATTTTTTTTGGTTTACAAGATTACTCATTTTTTCCCCATTTTTTTAAAATATTTTTTTTACTATTTAATTGTTTATAATTTTTTTTTTTTTTTTTTTTTTTAGTTCTTATCATTAATTTCGTTCTTTTTACATTTTATGATTGATTTTTCTTTTCATTTTTTATTTTTGTTTTATATTTTTCTTTTAATAGATATTTTAATCTATGTTTTGTTTTTTTGGTTTTTTTTTTTATTTTTTTCTGTTTTTTCATTGTTTTAATTTTTTTTTTTTTTTTATTTTATGTTTTCATTATTTTTTTTAATTTAATGTTTTTTCGGGGTCATGATAATTTTTTTTTTATTTATTCATGCCATTATTTCGAGATGTTGAAATTTAGCTTTTGAAAAAAAAAAAAAGTCTTCTTCCAGAATCAACCCTTTTCATTTTGAGGGTGTTTTTTGGATAATTTTTGCACAAAAAATTGGTTTTCACCGCCATTTTTAAAACAGCCACAAAATTGACACCTAAAAAAAAAAAAACACCGTTCCAGTATACACAATTTTCGTTTTGAGCACTGTTTTTGTGGTTATTTTGGGGTTTTTGGGCCAGAGTTTCCGTTTTGAGTTTATAGTTCCCGTTTCAAAGTTTACATTGTTTTTCACAAATTTGTAACAATTCGTCTTCCCATCGTGCGTCACCTTCCGATCATACTGCCACGGTCTCCCTAGCAGTATATGGCATACGTCCATTGGCATAATATCGTAGACCACCGTGTCTTGGTATTTGCCAATGTGAAATTCAACCTCGCATTGTTCATCAACTAATAGTTGGTGGCCTTTCTGTAGCCACGACACCTTGTAAGGTGTGGGATGCTTAAGCCGTTTCAATCCCAGCTTTTCCACCATCTCGGTGGAAACTAAATTGTATGTACTTCTGCTGTCTATGATCAATTTACATCACTTTCCAAACGATTTGCAAACTATTCGAAACAACGCCTTCCGCTGGGTCTGTTCAGCCATCTCCTTGGCTGGCTTCAACAATACTTTGTTCAAAACTAAAGCCTCTCCTGTTTCTGCCACGTTTTCTATCTCTCGGGGCTGTGCTTCAGCTTCCTCAGGCTGCGCAACAAATGCTCCCCTCTGGCCAGCGTGCTCAGCTTCTGGGCATTCGAAGGATCTGTGCCCCCACTTATGGCACCTGTAGCACTGGACATTAGTCCCCCTTCCGCAACCATTTCCTCTTCCCCGCTGATATGGTCGACCTCCTCTGGTGCTATCTCCCTTCTCTGTTGTCCCTGAAGCTCTAGAACTGCTGCCTTCTTCGTTGTTAGTGGCAGTTCTCCCTCTGCCGTAGGATTGTCCTCGTCCTCTGCCATTTCCTCACCCTCTCCTGTTCTTCTGTTTCCTGTTAATTTTTTCTTTAGCCTTTACAGCACTCTGAAAGGCCTCTTCTATATTCTGTGGAGAGATAATACTGATCTCATCTAGTATTTCCAGTCTCAAGCCATTCACGTACCTCGTTGTTTTTTCTGGAGTATCATCTGTATAACCAGCTCGCAAATTTACATGGTAAAACTCCTCTTTGTATTCCTTCACATTCATACCTTTCTGCCTTAAATTCTGCACTCGTCAATAAAGTTCGACCTGGTAGTCTTTAGGCAAAAATCTGCCCTTCAGTTTTGCCACCATCCTTGGCCACTTTCTTATAGGTAACTTGTTCATTCGTCTCCTATCCGCTTGGACACTATCCCACCATAAGGCGGCGTGTCCTTTTAACTTTGTCGCAGCAAATCTAACTCTTTTGTCCTCACTGATCTCTTCGTTTTCAAAATACTTATCTAACTCACTTACCCAATCCAGCAAAACATCTGCGGACAGACTGCCATCATAGTTAGGGATCTCAGGTTTGGGTTTGCTGCTAGCTAACAGTATCGATCTCAACAGTCTTAACTCCCGGGGCTTCTTCCTCTAATCCATCTATAGCAGTTGCTGCCTCTTCTTCACTGTCATCCCCAAGTTCTGGGTCTCTTCTCCTACCCGCCTCTATTGCTTCCAAGCAAGCAGTAAGGATTCTCAACTGTTCCTTCAAGCCCTCGTCTGCTACTCTGCGTGCACCTCTTCCACGTCCTCGTCTTTGAACTTCCATCTTCCTCTGTTTCCTTAAAATTCTGCTCTGATACCACTTGATGGGGCCAGCCCACGTGGTCTTGCCGTCAATGCACTTATGAAGATATGTACCAACAATGAATATAATAATCAAAAGGATTTCAGATATATGTTAGTTGATTTTTAATCTGTGCTGAATTGATTAGAGTTATGGTGATTGTTCCCTGGTTGTTTGTCTGATGGACATCTGTCCCTCCTCGGGATTCTACGAACCTGCCTTGGTTTGGGGTTTTACACCTTCGCGCTCATTTGGTTCTCGTTGTTTCTCCCAGTCATTTTCTCTGAGAGCTCTCGGCGATCCCTTGCAGCTTCTGTGGTTTTCTTTGTATTTTCCTGAGGCTTGTCTGCCTGGTCTACTAGGTTATGTGCTCCTGGTTGCCTTCTCGGCCTCGGTAGTTTGGGACTCGGCCTAGAATTCCTCCGTTCTTCCGGTGATTTATTAAAACTCTGGTAAGTTTTGCATAATCCTATTCTTCGTCTTGCATGTTGGCTGTTACTGTGAATTGGGGTTTTACTTTAATGGGTCCCCGCCTCTGTGCATTGTTGTCTGTGTCTCGTGAGCGGTTACAGTTGCTCTGCTTCAGTGGGCCTCCGCCTCCATGCGTCGCTGTCTGTGTTTTATGAGGGTTTAAGTTATGTGATAGCTGTGTAATTCTTGGTGGTATTTCTTTCAGTACTGGTTCAGCTTCTTCACAGACTTCGGCAGTTCTGTAGCGGCGTTCTCCGTTGGGTTCTCTGCCAACTCGTCCGGTAAGTCACTGTTCTATGCCGGATACTTGCAATTCTCTTTTACCTGTATCTTACGTCTCGGCTCCTTCGTGAGCAGGAGGGTCACTTCGTGGTAGAGTCATGGCTATGGTTCGCCGGACAGGTACTGTGACACTGTGGTTCATTTCTCGTTCTTTTCCGTTTCTTTTCACTTTATTGGTATTGTTTCTTGGAGCCTAATCACTTTCTGTCATTCTCTTGCAGGTGAAACCGCTCGAGGGTTTCGGTGTTTGAGCTCTCAGCTATCCGAGCAAACACGGGTAGCTTCTCTGTTCGTCTGGTAGCTTGCTTGTATAGATGTTTCGATTTTATTGGGTTGAACTTTCTTTGCTGGACTTAGGCTGCTCTCTGTCTGTACTTAACTCTCTGGTCGTTAGGCACGATGTTGGCTATGAGTTGGGTCCTACGAGAATTGGCTTCTGTTTGATTTTAGTGTTGATTACCCATGTCTGTGAACTGAATTCAGTCTTCTACTTTGGACAGTATGTAAATGCACGATGAATTTGGGCGACTGTATTTTTGTAACCTTATGAATTTAATACTGGAATAGATTGGTCTTGCGTTCGTAGTTTCACATACCTGTTACGAGGTCTTTTAAATGTCTGGTTATATTGATTCGTTTGTTTGTAACTGGACGTTGTTACTTTTCGTCCAACTTGTCTATCTTCTTCTCCTGGTTCAGAACCTGTAGCAGTACATTGACAGTATTCACATAATAAAATATTAACAAAAGTTACACAGCATTGAGGACGCTGTAGGATTGTGTGTGCACAGAATAATAATTATATTTCTCTCTCTGTTTCTTTTCTTACACAGTCGAACCCTGTAATGTGCCTTTTTCCCTCCTTTAATAGCACTGTTTTCAAACGGTTTTAACTGTTGTTGGTTTGTTCGGTTGGTTACATCAGTTGTTCCTTATGTGGAACTTTGCATAGTTGGCTAGTACATTTTCTTTTCATGCTTTTACAAGAGTAATGTAACTGTATGGAAACAACGACTCTAACTAATTACTATTGCTCCTAATTAAAAGTCATTACTTTAATCTTAGGAAACTTTAATGAAAGAAAAGTAAAAAAAAAAAACAAGTATACTATCCATCTAGTGAATTGACTTCTCTGTCCTCTTCAGAAACCATATCAACCTTGCTTCTGTCTTCGCCCTGCCAGCCAAATGCTCCTGCATCAATTTCATTTATATTTGATGGGAGCTAATATTATACCATAATATGAGTGTATTAGTTACTTTTCAATGAATTTCAGGTAATGCAAACATCACCTAGAGATTTTGAATTACTGTTGTCATTTGAATGGTAGTAGTTAAAATTTATTTTATATATTTTATACGGATAAAATTTAAAAAATATAATATAAAATATATGATGAAGTATGTTTTAGTGTATAAGTTAAATATATATATTTGAAATTATATATTTGAAAAAATAAGGAATAAGATTATTAATCATGGAGTTTTATTTGCACTTTATTATGAAGATTTTTAATTTGTAAATAGACTTTGTTATAATACTATGGGCCACTATTATGGCTTATCAATACCACATACCCAAAAAACTATAATTCACTTAGTATGACATTTTTTAATCAATCGGTTTAATTAAAATGACATAATTATTTTGAAGATAAATCATAATATTTGGTTTCTATGTAGTACTATGAATATTTTAAAATATTCAGTGATAAAGTAAATCCCTATCATTCATCTAATAACTATTAATAATTAAATGAATATTATAAAAAACTTATTTTAAAATAAACACTATTAACATAATAATTCAAGTATTTTAATATTAAAAAGATATAATATTAACTATTTGCAGATTTTTATGATTAAAATTTAAAGAATATAAACTTAGGAAAATAATCTACAATATATCTTAATTGAGATTAAAAAATTTAACTTGAAACCATAAACACTATAATTCATCTCACAAATTTACTTTTTTCAAATATAATAGTATTTATAAAATGAAATTATCCAATCATTTAAGAAAAAATAACATTAAAAAAAATATTTCAAAGTCGCTAGCTTTGCATACTCACTTCTTTTTAATATACAATAAAACAATTAAATTTATTTTCTTGAGTTTAAAAATATATTATATCATTTCTTTAAAAACAGTTAACATTTTAAAACAATGCATTGAGTGAATATCATGACTAAATTCATTTAAGTGCTGATCTTAATTTTCTATTATAACTTATAGAATATGAGAGTAACTCTATATTATTATTAAGTTTATATATATATATTAAGATGAAATTAAGATGGAAAACAATTACATCATTTAAAAAAGATTGAAAATAATGTAATAGTTACATCATTCAAAAAAGTAAAATTAAACATATATATATAAACAAAAATAATTAACAAAATTAAATTATAATTATAATAACAAAATTAAATCTGTTAGCTCAGTTAGAGAGAAACAATTGTTACATCATTTAAAAAGTAAGATTAAAACCAAGATTTACGAGTGAATTTATCTGAATGCCTATTTTAAACTATGCATATATCTTAATCTGTCATTTCAAATTCCATGAGATATCTTATTCTTATATTTGAAATTATTATTATTTACAATGGTGTATTATTAAATAAAAATTGTGATATGAAAATTTTTAATTAAAATTTATTTATATAATTATTAAATAATTAAAAATAGTTTATAAATAGGTTTACAATAATGTTTATTTTTTCTTAAAAACACATTATAATATAAAAAGAATATAAAATTCTTTCGGATTCTTTTTTAAAAAACATTGATGCAAAGTTTTTTTCCTATTAGCAAGTCATACTAAAGGTTATGTTCTAAATAGATTTTGTTACAATACTATGGGTCAATATCGTGACTTATCAATACCACATATTCAAAGAACCATAAATCACTTCATATGATATTTTTTCTAATCGGCCAGTTTAATTAAAATGACATAACTATTTTGAAGATAAATCTTAATATTTAGTTTGTATATGGTATTATGAATATTTTAAAATATTCTGTGGTAACCTAAATTCCTATCATTTACGTAATAACTATTAATAATTAAATTAAAATTATAGAAACCTTATTTTAAAATAGACACTATTAACATAATTCAAAGTATATTTTAATATTAAAAAGATATAATACTAACAATTTGCATATTTTTATGATTAAAATTTAAAGAATATAAATTTCGAAAAAAATGCACAATAAATCCTGTTTGAGATTAAAAAATTTAACTTGAAACAATAAACACTCTAAATCATCTCACAAATTTACATCTTTCAAATGTAATATTATTTATAAAATGAAATTATACAATCATGTGTAAAAAAAATAATATTAAAAAAATTATTTCAAAGCGACTAGCTTTTCATACTTACCTCTTTTTAATATACAATAAAAAATTAAATTTATTTTCTTTGAGTTTAAAATATATTAGATCATTTCTTTAAAAACAACTATCATTTTAAAATAATGCATGGATTGAATATCATGACGAATTCATTTAAGTGCTTATCTTATCTTATCTTCTATTATAAGTGATAGAATGTGAAAGTAACTTTATATAATTATTATTAAGTAAGTTTAAGTATAGATATTTTTATTTAAATTATTTATATATATATATATATATATTATTAAGATGGAAAACAATTACATCGTTCAAAAAGTAAGATTGAAAACAATGTAATAGCTACGGTAAAATTGAAACAAATAAAATAATATATATATATATTAAAAAGATTATTCATAAATCTTTTAAAACATTATATATATGATGATGGTGGTTAATGTCCACTGAGACCAAATTGGTCTATCGGACCTATAATTTTCTTAGTTTCTAATTGTCTGGCTCCTCATCTTTCTTGGTGAGATTGGTGTTGTAGCTTTCTTTTTTTTCTCTACGGTCTTCCAACTTTCTTTATCTTGCATCTCCTTCATCTCTTCTGGTTCTTGGGACATTGGTGTCTTAGCTTCGCAATCTATTGTGTTCGTCCTTTTGAAGATAGTTGGAGAAGAAGTTTGGTCTAGGAGATCTTCTTTGCTATTCAATCAAGATTTATTTTGTGCGATAATCGAGCCCTCATAACTCTTGATGCTTGAGGGGTTGTCGAGTTCACTCTTTTGTTGTTGGGCAGGGCTTTCCCCCTGCTTGTCTTGAGAGTTATTTTTCTCTTGCCCGATTTCTTGTGATTCAGAGTTTTCTTGAGAGTATTCCTCTTTGATGACAGTGTAGTATTCCTCTTAGATCTGTGGTGATTTTTTCTAGCAGAATTTTTATGGGAGGATTTTGGGCAATTTTTGGCTAGGTGGCCTTTCTCAAAGCAGGATTGACACTTAAAGAGGACACTTTCATAATTGAGTTTCTGGTTCCACACATAGTCTTTACTTGTTAGGTGTATTTCAGTTGGGAATCCGACGCTAAAGTCCATTTCCACACAGATGTGTGCATATGTGGTTTTGGCATATTCCTTTGTTTCTGGGCACTTGCAGTAAAAAATTTCAATTGCATTTCCAATGGCTTTATCGAAGAGAAATTCTAGACATGTAAGGGTAGGTTTGGAAATCTCACCCAAACTGGTGTTGAGGTTATGACTGTTGTTGAGGGATTAAATGATGGGTTCCATGGCCTCATGAATAGGCCTGATTTTTCCCAAAACCAAGGGCCGGAATCTAGAATACATTGTCTGCTTTTAGGGTTTTCAAAATCTACTATAAACAAACCCCTAGCATAGGGGTAGATATTAATTGCATCAGGGATTAGAGGCTTCCATACCTCTGAGATCCAACTGTGTAGAGCTGTCAGCCGCAGCCAAAAACCATTGAATCGACAGATTAGAGCACTTTCAGAGAACTTCAAAGCCTCATCGAGTGAGGCCTAGACCACCTGGACAATGGGAGCTAGGGCTTCACTAACAATATGGGCTAGAGCTTGCCCCGCAGAGGTGGACGGAATTGAGCTAGCAGTTATTTTCGTGAAGCTGGGAGCCATCTGGAGAATGCTCTCCTGTTGAGTATAAAAGATTGCCAAAGAGAAGGCCACAGGAGCTAACCAAATCTACGGTGATCTGACATATACTACAGATCTGTCCAATAACTAAATTGTACACAGCAGCAAGAGCCACAGATCTGGAGCTACAGATCAAGAGCCATAGATCTGCTCATGCAGAGACAGAAGAAATAGTAGAAAACACCTCCAATAGCTAATAGTTCACAGATATGGGTTCTTCACATGCATATCTAACCAAATCTACGGTGATCTTGCATATACATGCAGATATGTCCAATAACTAAATTGTACATAGCAGCAAGAGCCGCAGATCTGGAACTGCAGATCTGGAGCCACAGATCTGCTCATGCAAAGACGGAAGAAACAACAGATCTAGAGCTGCAGATCTGCTCATGCAGCGCAGATTTGGAGCCCACACGTTCGCAATAATTTCTCCAGAAAAAAAAAAAAAAAAAAAAAACAAAACAAAACATTATAATAACAAAATTAAATTTGTTATTTCAATGATAAAGAAACAATAGTTACATCATTTGAAAAGTAAGATTGAAATCAAGGTTCATGAGTGAATTTATTTAAATGCCCATTTTAAACTATGGATATATCTCAATCTATCATTTGAAATTCCATCACTTACCATATTCTTATATTTAAAGTTATTATTATTTAAAATTGTATATTATTAAATAAAAATGGTGGTATGAAAATTTTAATTAAAATTTCTTTATATAATTATTAAATAATTAAAAATCAATTCTTAAATAGGTTCACAATAATTTTTAACTTCTTCCGAAAAACACATTATAATACAAAGAAATATATAAAATTATTTCGGATTTTGTTTTAAAAATACTTTTCTCCAAGACACCATCAAAATATATACATAGGATAGACTTGTTGATCAACTCTCTTTCTTTTTAATATGGCTTTAGATGTACACTTAAAATACTGATGCAGAGTTTCTTTTCTATTACCCGTCATACTAAAGGTTGTGCTCTCCTTTATATTTTTATCTATAAGATTTACTATAATAATAAGATATTAGATATAATTTATCAATATTTTTAATATTAATAAGTTTGTAATATATATATTTTTAAATAAAATAATTTTATGTTAATTTAATATAGTTATTTAATTGTTTTATGTTTAAGAGCGTTTGGTTGGAATTTGGCAAAATATTTTTTAGTGAATTTCTTTATTTGTTTTAAATTAAAAGTTAGTTTTTATTGTATAAATAGATTTAATATCCCAAAAGATTTTTAGAATACTCAAATTGTGTAAAGTTCACAATCGAACATATAATTTTAACATATTTCTGCAAAATTTATCCAGAAAACATCCCAAACCTAGAATATATACATAAATACATTTAATATATGCAATCAATTGAATTATTTTAAAAATTGTGATTATTATTATTTAATATAGCTCGTGAGCCTGAACAATACTTGGAAATTTAATTCCTATTTGTCTCAGTTGTGACTCTTACTATGTAAAGGAGTTTGTTCCTAGATTGGTGTGTGGTTGACTCAAACAAGCGATTGCGTGTCCAAAATAATCTACCTATCTTGAGCCAATACTAAATGTATTTATATATAACATTATTTGATATGAATATATAATTTAGTGTGCATTATCAAATTTTAAGTTCATATCAGAATTGTATGGTCCTGGGCCTAGGCCTTGGCCCCTCTTGGGCCCAAAAAATTATAATATAAAATTAAGATTGAAAACAATTACATCATTCAAAAAGTAAGATTGAAACAAATATAATATAATATAATATAATAGTAATATATATATTAAAAGAATTATTCATAAAAAATTTAAAACATCAACTATATATATATAAACAAAACAAAACATTATAATAACAAAAATAAATTTGTTATTTCAATGACAAAGAAACAATAGTTACATCATTTAAAAAGTAAGATTGAAATCAAGGTTCATGAGTGAATTGATTTAAATGTCCATTTTAAACCATGGATATATCTCAATCTATCATTTGAAATTTCATCAATTATCTTATTCTTATATTTAAAATGATTATTATTTAAAATTGTATATTATTAAATAAAAATTGTGATATGAAAATTTTAATTAAAATTTCTTTATATAATTATTAAATAATTAAAAATCAACTCATAAATAGGTTTACAATAATTTTTAACTTCTTCCCAAAAACACATTATAATACAAAGAAAGATATAAAATTATTTCTGATTCTCTTTTAAAAATCCTTTTATGCAAGACACCATTAAAGTGGTATATACATAGGATAGACTTGTTCATCAACTCTCTTTGTTTTTAATATGACTTTAGAGGTACACTTAAAACACTGATGCATAGTTGGAATGAATGAAAGTTGGTCAATAGTGAGTGAAATGGTGAGATGCGATAGGGAAAAAAAGCTGAGCGATTGAGCTCCGAAGCCTCAGCTGCTCCATGATCGCAAAGTGTGTGGGAAGCGGCCTGCTTCTTCCTCTACCGCCGCTTCTTTTCATTAAATATTTTTTACAGGTTTCTGTTCAAGCGAGAAATTTTGGGAGCGCGGGAGCTGCAGTAGACCAAGGTTGAGGGCTTCTGAGTGGGAGTTTCTCCATGGATGGTCGCAGAGGAGGGAGCTCCTCTCCCTCCTTCAGAGAGGTAGTGGTTAACAAGGGCAAGACACCTCCGGATTCAGGCAGAGGTAGTTCGATGGAAGAAGGAGAAAACAGGGATAAGGTAACAGTAAGTAACAAGGAGAAGAAAAATGATGGCACAAAAGACAAGGAGGAAAATGACAAAAAACAGGGAGCAACAAACAGGAAACAAAAGGGACCGTGCAAGCCCAAAGCTGAAATCACTCCCAGAGTAATCTTAAATAACCTAGAGCTGCAGGCCCACAAGGAGCACATGCAGACTTATGCAATCATATGCAAATTCATGGGACTATAGCCCACCGAGAAGGCTTTACAAACATGGATCAAATACCACTGGAAGCCTAAAGGAAGCATCGATCTTCATCTAGGATCCAAGGGGGTTTTCACAGTGGTGTTTGCAAACATTGAGGACAAAGATAGAGTGTTTGAAGGTGGGCCCTACTTCTTTGCAGCAACAGGGCTCTATATGTGATCGTGGATGATGAACTTCGTGCCGGAGAGGGAAACCTTTACCTCTGTCCTAGTATGGGTTAGACTCTATTCACTACCTCTAGATTACTGGCAAATAGAATCACTAACAGCCATAGGCAATAAATTAGGGAGGTATGTCAAAACTTCTAAAGCCACAAGAAGTGGAAAATATACCTCCTTTGTCAGGATTTGTGTAGAGATGGACCTATCTAGAGCACTTCCGGACGAGGTCATATTGGAGGTTTATGATGAGGAATGGGTGCAGATGGTTGACTACGAGCATATTCCTTTTAGATGTCGAAAATGTCATGAACACAGGCACCTTCTTAGAGACTTCCCTCTTAGTAAGGCAGAGAACAAAAGCAATCCTAACACAACGAAAGAAACATATGGCTTTCACAAAGTAGCTCATAAAGATAGAAATGGAAAAAAAGGGTCAAAACAACACCAAAGCGGAGACCAAAAAGTGAGGCCGAATCAGTTCCAAGTTCTTGAAGAGGAGGAAGATACAACAGTTGAAAATCAAGTAATGAAGGATGGATATGATAAGTAGGACAAGGAAGATGAACAAGATCAAGAATAGGTAAAGGAAAAGTAGAAAGGGATCAAGATGAGTGAATCAGAGATGGATATGGATCAGGAAATGACTCAGAGTGAGATGGAAATGGAAGACAATGAGTTGCAAGAGATTCTTGACAGAGAAAACCTAGATCTAGAAGGGTTCTTGAGTAAGGGAACAATGGGTGGGGTAGAATCTCTACCACAAGAAGAATGCAATCGAATAAAGTAGTTATTCTTATGGAAAACTCAGGCAAAGGGCTTGGGCGAAGATAACAGCATGGAAAGACAGGGCAACCATGGAATGAAAGTAGTAAAATCAACTCCAGGATTAGCTCCAAGAAACCCGGGGAAAAAAAGGGGCAGAAAAAAGCAGAATGAGCTATTAATGGAATGTGGAAAGCTCATGATAGACTCAGGTAAGATGAAAGATCTAACCAGTTACTCCTTTACCAATCTATAATTATGAAGTTTACAACTTGGAATATCAGAGGTCTAGGAAGCAAAAGAAAGTAGAGAATACTGAATAATAGAATGAAGCAGGTAGCTCCGGATATAATTTTTGTCCAAGAGATGAAATGCTCTGTTCAAAAGATAAGACAAATCCATAGTAAATGGCTCAACAGATATGAGTTTCTAGAAGTCAAAGCAGAAAATACAGCAGGGGGTATCCTTATCCTCTAGAATCCCCAAAAAATAGGTATTATTGATGCGGAAGCATCAAGGAATTATTTATCAGTGGTTATTCAGCCTGTAGGTGACAGGGACACTTATCTTGTAACGAATGTTTATGGCCCTCAAAGGTTAGATGACAAAATCAGGTTTATTGATTCCTTAGTGGACCTTCGAAACAGATTTGCAGGGCTACCATGGGTTATAGGAGGAGATTTCAACATGATTAGATCTCTCTCGGAGAAAAAAGGGGGTACAAGAGCACTAAACAAAGATTCCTCAGCTTTCCAATGTTTTTCAGAAAACATGAAGCTGGTGGACATTGAGACAAACAATGGCCTTTGCACATGGAACAACAAAAGAGGAGGGGATTCCCAGGTAGCTTCCAAGCTAGACAGATTCATGATCTCTGAAGAGCTCATGCTTCTAGACAAGGAAATAATAGCAGATATTCTTCCTTTTGGAGGCTCAGATCACTGGCCGATTCAAATGGAGATCAAGGGCATTGGCACCCCAAGAAACAAACCGTTCAGGTTTGAAAATATATGGCTGTCACACCCGGATTTCTACAGCAACATTGAAAAATGGTGGGCTGAAGACCTGCAAATTCAGGGATCATCTATGTTCCTGCTACATAAAAGATTAAAGTACATCAAGCAGAGACTAAAGGAATGGAACCAGAAGGAATTTGGCAATATTTTCACAAGTAAAAAAATAGTAGAAAACAAAATCCTAGAGCTCAATCAAGCTTTGATCAAGAATGGCTTTGATAAAGACAAAAATGATCAAGCAGAGAAATATCAACAAGAATGGGAAATGCTATGCAAACAAGAAGAAATTTTTTGGAAACAAAAATCTAGGGTTCTATGGCTGAAAGAAGGAGAACGTAATACCAAATTTTTTCATAGATCTACCATTGCAAATAGAACTCACAACAGAATCTCTTCGATCAAGGATGAAAATGGCCAAATTCATCAATCCCATGAAGAGATAGATGTTGTGTTAGTAAAGCATTTTCGGGACATTGCCAAGGAAAACTTTTCAAAAAGAGAACCGTTCATGAAGAACTTAATTAATCACATACCTAAGCTGGTATCCAGAGAGGATAATTGTAATCTCAACAGACCTGTAACTGAAAAGGAGATCAGTGAGGTCCTCAAGGAAATGCAAAATGGCAAGGCACCAGGGCCGGATGGATTTAATGTGGATTTCTTCAAAGCCTGCTAGAATATCATTAAAAGGGATATTGTGGAGATTGTGGAAGACTCCAGGAGGAACAAGACCATTTTGAAAGCTCTCAATACCTCCTTTATTTCCCTTATTCCAAAACAGGATAATGCTCAAACGCCAGAGAAATATAGGCCCATTGCCTTATGCAATGTTGTCTACAAGATAATTTCCAAAGTTGTGGCTAACAGACTTAAACCCCTGCTGCCCTTGCTCATCTCTGGGGAACAAATAGGGTATGCAGAAGGAAGACAAATTCTGGACAACATAATTCAAGCTCAAGAGGTGGCTTACTCGTTAACATGAAACAAGAGAACGGGCATGATCATGCAACTGGACATAGAAAAAGAATATGACAAAGTGAATTGGATATACATCAAAAAAGTGCTCATAACATTTGGTTTTGATCATAATTGGGTCAGATGGGTTATGGCCCTGGCGACTTCATCCAACTTTTCAATTTTAGTGAATGGCTCTCCTTCTGAACTTTTTCTCCCATCCAGGGGTCTTAGACAGGGAGATCCGCTATCTCCTTTTCTTTTCATCCTCATGATGGAAGGGCTGGGGCAATCCATCAAGCATGCTAAAGCTATGGGTAGAATTCAAGGACTCCAACTTTCAGAGAATGGGAAAGTTCTGACTCATCAACAGTTTGTAGATGATACCATGTTACAGGGAATTCCCACAATTAAAGAAGCACTGGCTTACAAACAAATTTTGAATGACTTCGCAAAGGCTACAGGTATGGAAGTAAACCTTACCAAATCAAAAGTCTTTTTCTTTAACACTCATATACCCATCCAGAGAAATGTCTCCAGAATTTTAGGCTTTCAAAGAGAATCCCTTCCCTCTAAGTATTTGGGAACCTTCCCTCTAAGTATTTGGGAATTCCTCTTATAGCTAAACCCCGACACAAGAGTATATGGGATCCATTAGCAACTAAAATGTAAGACAAGGTTAGGAAATGGACAAACAAATCTCTAAATTTAGCTGGTAGACTGGTTCTTACTAAAGCAGTTCTCCAAGCTATCCCTATCTTTATGCTATCAGCCCTCCCAGCTCCAATAGGAGTCTTACAGCAATTTCAGAATATTCAACGAGATTTTCTTTGGGGAAAAGAGGAAACAAAGAAAAAATGGGCTTTAGTCTCATGGGAAAAGATCTGCAAACCCAAGAACCAAGGAGGCCTGGGTTTGGACAATCTAGAGATTCTCAACAAGGCTCTAGGAGCAAAACTTTGGTGGAGGTGGGTTAAGGATCCTAAAGCTCAATGGGAAAGAATCTAGAAGGAAATATATGCCAATTCCTGGCCAGATTTTGATATCATACGCATGATAGGAACAGTGAAAGGCTCCCCCATATGGAACAAGGCATGGGAGAACAGAGAAGTGGTACAAAAGAATAGTTTCTGGGAAATCAGAGAGGGAGATCTGGCACTTTTCTGGGAGGACAAATGGCAACAAGAACCTAACCTACTAAGGGAAGAATTTTTAGGCCTCAAGAAAGAGACTGACAATCAAGGATTAGTCAAGGTGAAATACTTTTGGGAGAATCCACATAATGCAGGAAAATGGAGAATTTGGAAAAAAATAGAGAGCAGAGAGGATAGGACCCTCAACAGTAAAGTTGAGTCCCTTAAGAGAATGCTGGATCAGAGAACAATTCTAGTAACGAAAGGGCAGGATCAACTGAGATGGGGTAACAACAGAGAGGGCAACTTTAATATCAAGGAAGCTAAAGGTCTTCTCCTTGATCTGGAACCACAAGCTCCAAATAAAACTTGGCAGAAGCTTTGGAGGCACAAAGGCTGGATGAAAATCAAACTCTTCATGTGGTTAGTTCACCACAAGAAAATTTTAACCTGGGACAACCTTAAAAAAAGGGGCATGCTAGGACCCTCCAGATGTCATCTCTGTGAGACCCAAGAGGAGACCATAGAGCATCTTCTCAACAACTATATTTTCATAGACAGGATATGGGATTTCTTTACCAACATCTTCAAACAGTCTGATAGAGACAAAGAAAGTATTGGTAACACTCTAAACAATTGGAGGAATAATTTTTCCGATAATGAAGTTCTCAACATTGCCTGGGATCTCTTGCCGGGTTTCATTATATGGAATGTGTGGAAAGAAAGGAACAAAAGAATATTCAAAGAGGTAAAGACCGTCTCTCTTATCCTGGTGAAGCTGATTGTAAAACAGCTTAAGGAGACAGTTGGTACCATTGTTAGGAATCTCTCCAAAAATCCTCCCTCAGTAGAAGAGTCAAGAATCCTACAGTTGTTAGACATGCAGGGGCTTATTCCTCAAGGTCTAGACAGGAAAGCAAGCATGAGAGATGAGGTGGAGGAATTATGGCATCCTCCCCCTGAAGGTTTTTTAAAGTACAACATTGATGGAGCTTCCAAAGGCAACCCAGGGGAGGCTGGCTTCGGGGGAGCTCTAAGGGATGAAACAGGTAGCATAATCACCCTCTTCCATGGACACTTAGGAAAAGCCACTAACAACATGGCAGAACTAATGGCTTTGGAACAATGCTTAGAATTTTTGATTGAGAACAATTGCCAAAATGTCATAATAGAGGCGGATTCAGAGTTAGTCATCAACGCAGCCAGGAGAATCAGTAATGGAACAGGGCCGGAAAAGGTCACAAAACACTGGAGGTTAACTCGGGTTCTTCAGAGAATTCAAGTACATCTACAGGAACTTCGTACTCTCAGATTTACACATGTGAGAAGAAAGGCCAACAAATTGGCAGACATCCTTGCCAACCAAGGTGTCAGCTGCAAGGACAGTGCAATCTTATGGAAATGGAACACTATGGCACAGAGCAACCTGAAAAAACTCTGTCATAACTAGGCGGAGGAAGACAAAAAAGAGTATAGAAGCAAAATGATAGAAATCAACCAGTAATGAACAGAGGTCACAGGGCAGCTCAAGGTCAGACAAAAAGGTTCATGATGGAAGATAAGCCTAGGTTAACGATTAAGTTGACCACGATCAGGGTTATTCTCAGTGATGGGCGTCAGAGTTTCCCTGACCGAAGAAAGCAACATCTCAAACTTCCGCATCACTTCAAGTGTTGGCCTGTCGGCTGGTTCAGAGGCACCCCTGGCTGGCTCTTTGGAGGGTGTTTCCTCTTTCTTTCATTCCGAAGAATGAACGCTTCATCTGGCACTCTCAATAGTCGCACCAATCGGAGTTTTCTATCCGGAATCTGCTTACCGGCTTGGGAATGGTTTTCTGGCGATCGCAAGCCTCGAAGGCGGTAACAGGTTTTCCCGTGTTGGCAGCAATCCCATTCAAAGGTTTACACGTGGCGGTGGGGTCGGTTGGAAAACTGCCCTCATCGCACACTAATGTTCGATGTTTTTGGGGGATGCGATATGATCTAAGACCGTCCGATCATATAAAGCGAAGCGACGGCTGGGATGGTTCGAGCAGTTTGGCAGACGGGTTAGTTAGGTGTCGGGCTTCTTTCCATCGTGCAGTTGTCCACGACCATCGGATAGGGTTCGAAGGATCAGCGGTGAAGAGTAATGAAATAGGTTGGTAAGTTGGCGGGAAACATGTTTGCACTTTTTGGTTGGGAGTTGTTAAGGTGGGCAGGTTTCTTTTGGGCTCGGTCCGCTCCTCTTTCCAAGGGTTGGGGGGCCCCTTGATTTAAACTTCTGTTCGGTCCGCTGCTTCGATTCTGCAGTTGGTTTTGTTTTCTTGTTTAGCTCAAATATTTTGTAAGACTGAGTTTTTTAGGGCAGAGGCTTTTGCCTCGGGCCCGTTCTCGAGTTGATGTAAATTTTGTAAATTATTAATGAAAAAGAAGGTCCTTCTCTTGCTTCAGCAAAAAAAAAAAAATACTAATGCATAGTTTCTTTTCTATTAGCAAGTCATACTAAAGGTTAGGCTCTCCTTTATATTCTTATCTATAAGATTTACTATAATAATAAGATATTAGATATAATTTATCAATATTTTTAATATTAATAAGTTTGTAATATCTATCTATCTATCTATCTATCTATTTATCTATCTATCTATCTATCTATATATATATATATATAGATATAGATATAGATATAGATATAGATATAGATATATATATATATATATATATATATATATATATATATATATATATATATATATATATAGAGAGAGAGAGAGAGAGAGAGAGAGAGAGAGAGAGAGAGAGAGAGATAAAATAATTTTATGTTAATTTAATATAGTTATTTAATTGTTTTATGTTTAAGAGTGTTTGGTTGGAATTTGGCAAAATATCTTTTAGTCATTTTTTTAATTTGTTTTAAATTAAAAGTTAGCTCTTATTGTATAAATAGATTTATCTTCCCAAAATATTTTTAGAATACTCAAATTGTGCAAAGTTCACAATCGAACATATAATTTTAATAGATTTCTGCCAAATTTAACCAGAAAAACTACCAAACCTAGAAAATATACATAAAGACATTTAATATATGCAATCAATGCAATTCTTTTAAAAATTGTGATTATTATTATTTAATATAGCTCGTGAGTGAGAACAATACTTGGAAATTTAATTCCTACTTATCTCAGTTCTGACTCTTTCACTTGGAAATTTAATTCCTACTTGTCTCAGTTGTGACTCTTAGTCTATAAAGGAGTCTATTCCTAGATTGGTGTGTGGTTGAGATATGCTTCCTGAAAATCTGCATCTATCTCATACAAATCTTTGAGTTGTTCAAAGGCCAACACCTACACTCTGCTTTCCTGTAAAATCAAACTTCTTCTGCTTAACGCATCTACCACTTTGTTGGCTTGTCCATTGATAACACAAACATGAAACTCTGGAGATATTCCACCCACTTTGCATGTTTATGATTCATCTTATGTTGTTGCATGACATATTGCAAATTAGAATTGTTCAAAAACAGAACAAATTCATTTCCCAGCAAGTAGTGTCTCCAATGTTTCAGTGCTTGCACCACTGCATAGAATTCCTTGTCATAGGACGTATATTTCTATCTACTCTCATTTAATTTCTCGCTAAAATAGGCCACCGGTTTATCCTCTTGACTCAGTACTACTCCAATGGTTGTCCCACTGATATCACAACGAACTTGAAAAAGTTTGTTGAAATCTGGTAACCTCAAAATGGGTCTTTTGATGATCTCTTTTTCAGCAGCTAAAAGCTCTTTTCAGCCGACTCAGTCCAATGAAAAGGTTGATTTGATTTTTTGATGGTGTCCACCATGGGTGCACAAATCCCACTAATTTTTTCTATAAACTTCCGGTAAAAACATGTTATCCCATGAAAACTCTTTACTTCAAATAAACTTTTTGGGGACGACCAGCTAACTATGGCTGCAACCCTTTCCAGATCCATCTTTAACTCATTCTCTGAAATCATGAATCCCAAATAAATCAACTCCTTCTTAAAAAATGTACATTTCTTCAAATTTAATAGCAATTTATTCTGCTGTAATTTTTCCAAGACACACCTGACGTGTCAGAAATGTTCTTTCCTAGTTTTACTGAAAATAAGGATGTCATCCAAATACACAATAATGAACTTCTTGATATATTATTTCAACATCTCATTCATTAAGCACATGAATGTGTTGGGTGCATTGTTCAATCCAAATGGCATGACCAGCCATACATACAGGCCCTCATTGGTTTTGAAAGTAGTCTTCCACTCGTCTCCTTCTTGAATCTGTATCTGATGATAACCGCTTTTTAAATCAATCTTTGAAAAATACGTTGCTCCACTCAAGCAGTCCATCACATCATCCATTCATGGTAAAGGGAACCT
>CM062819.1:54886223-55068723 GCA_031772625.1 Pinus tabuliformis | reverse complement strand
CGCATTCTTGTCAGGTCCTCAGCCCGATTTACCTGGCGACAGTTCGGCTCTAACACAAGGTAACCTCTCTGCTCCGATTTCAGGCTCCCTCTTTGCTTTTCTTCTGCTAACAATTTCACTCCTTATGAGCAGCTAGGGTTTTGTGGCTATGTGGACATGGCTCGAATGTTGTTGGTCTTGGGTTCGACTATGGAACCTACTCTCCACTTCAGGTAACCTTCAGGGTACTCATCTTTACCCTTCTCTCGGTTTATTCTCCATATAACTGGTTATGCTGCCTATCTAATCGTTGTCTCTTGACTGTGCGGGTAGTTCGCTCCTCTGTGGTGGTGGCAAGAGTTTGGTCCTTGACAGTTACTATTTCTTCACTCTTCCGTTCTCATCTCCACTTGAACCGGGTAGGGTCCTTCCTGTTTATCTTATACAGTCTTGTAGGTTGTTTTTGTAGAGACAAAGTCTCGTTTTTGTTGGTCTTGGATCACAAGAACCCTTCTTGGTCTGTAATAAAAATATCTGAGGACTGTCTGGCAATTGTATATTTTTTTGGAAGGCACTATGCCTTATGCTGTGAACCTGTGTTAGGTTACAGGATGCTGTCTCTGAACTATAACAAATATTTATGCAATGTATGTATATATATTTATAGAAATGATAAATCTTCTACTTGTAAGAATTTCAATGATTTGCTTTTGTGAAGTACCTGAACAAATTCTCTTACAATGTTTAGTTGCTTCGATGTGATGCATAGTCTCATTAATAGTCCCTCAATTATGTAGTTAATTTCGTGCACAGTACCAGATTATAGTCATTCATAATAACAACTGTTTGATACCTGAAATGCTTTTATTTACTGTTTTAAAATATTTTGTCAGAGTTTACATTCTTTGGTTTCTATTCTCCTTTGTGGCAACAACCCTTTGTTCATCTTTTGATTGTGTATTTAAGTTTCTGGTAGCCTCATTCAGTTAAGGAACTACCTGTAGTTGCAATTTGCAGTTACATTCCCTTTTGCTATTATTCAAGTATTAATTTATTTAAGACTATTCCCTAATCTATTTACTTTCAAAAAATAAAAAGCAACAACATTGGTTGTGCCGGCCTTCTTGAAAAGAAATAACAATAAAAGTAAACAGAAAAGTAAATTTAAAAAAAATCTTAAAACAACATGTCCAGCTGTTGCCTCCCTAATTGGATGTTCCTGCATCATTTTGCATCGAGCAGTAACCAACTCTTCCACCACCCATATATCAATTCCTACGTTCTATCCCCCTTACATGGATTCCTTCATTACTCCTGTAACGTCCATGATTGATGATAAGCACCCGGGTTTGTACAGAGGATATAAGTATGGGGAGTTCTTCAAAGTTTTTTCGAACAAGCCATTACAGGGTAAGACTGTGTTGGATCAGTTCAAGATCGAAAATCCAGAGAAAGGTCGTTGAATTGATTTATGGTGTTCAGAGTGCTACATTCTTCATGATTTTCAAATAGTCTTCCTTTCGGATTTATCCAATCATGATACCATTTACTGAACTAAGGTAAAATGAAGAGGATTTCACATGTCTGGTGTGTAATTGTGATGTGCTGCTACTAAATCTACTCTATGAATCTAGCTGCTTTATGTTTTATTTATGTACCAAGAGAGGGGACAGGGAAAAAAAACTCCATGCCATGGCCATGTTACATGATTTCATTTATATTTGATGGGAGCTAATATTATACCATAATATGAGTGTATTAGTTACTTTTCAATGAATTTCATGTAATGCAAACATCACCTAGAGATTTTGAATTACTGTTGTCATTTGAATGTTAGTAGTTAAAATTTATTTTATACATTTTATACGGATAAAATTTAAAAAATATAATATAAAATATATGATGAAGTATGTTTTAGTGTATAAGTTAAATATATGTATTGGAAATTATATATTAGAATTTTTATTTGCATTTTATTATGAAGATTTTTAATTTGTAAATAGACTTTGTTATAATACTATGGGCCACTACTATGGCTTATCAATACCACATACCCAAAAAACTATAAATCACTTCTATGACATTTTTTAATCAATCAGTTTAATTAAAATGACATAATTATTTTGAAGATAAATATTAACATTTGGTTTGTATATAGTACTATGAATATTTTAAAATATTCAGTGGTAAAGTAAATCCCTATCATTCACCTAATAATTATTAATAATTAAATTAAAATTATGGAAACCTTATTTTAAAATAGACATTATTGACATAATAATTTAAAGTATATTTTAATTTAAAAAAATATAATCTTAACTATTTGCAAATTTTTATGATTAAAATTTAAAGAATATAACGTAGGAAAATAATCCACAATAAATCCTAATTGAAATTAAAAAATTAACTTGAAACAATAAACACTATAATTCATCTCACAAATTTACTTTTTTCAAATATAATATTATTTATAAAATGAAATTATCCAATCATTTAGAAAAAAATAACATTAAAAAAAATATTTCAAAGTGGCTAGCTTTGCATACTTCCCTCTTTTAATAT
Source organism: Pinus tabuliformis (assembly GCA_031772625.1). Taxonomy (NCBI): domain Eukaryota; kingdom Viridiplantae; phylum Streptophyta; class Pinopsida; order Pinales; family Pinaceae; genus Pinus; species Pinus tabuliformis. The sequence goes on along the minus strand of CM062819.1, from coordinate 55,066,182 downwards.
ATAAAAAATAAATAAAAATTATTTTCTTGAATTTAAAAATATATTATATCATTGTTTTTAAAAACAGTTAACCTATTAAAACAACGTTAACCTATTAAAACAACGCATTGAATGAATATCACTACTAAATTCATTTAAGTACTTATCTTAATTTTCTACTAAAACTGATAGAATATGAGAGTAACTCTACTTAATTATTATTAAGTAAGTTTATTATCTATCTCTCTATATATAATATAATATAATATAATATGAAATTAAGATCGAAAACAATTACATCATTCAAAAAGTAAGATTGAAAGCAGCGCAATAGTTATATCATTTAAAAAGTAAAATTGAAAGAAATATATATATATATAAAATAAAAAGATTATTCATAACTTTTGTAAAACCTTATATATACCTATATAAAAACAAAACAAAACATTATAATAACAAAATTAAATCTGTTAGGTCAGTTAGAAAGAAACAATAGTTACACCATTTGAAAAGAAAGATTGAAACCAACATTTATGAGCGAATTTATCTGAATGCTTATTTTAAACTATGCATATATCTTTATCTGTCATTTGAAATTATTATTATTTACAATGGTATATTATTAAATAAAAAATGTGATATGAAAATTTTTAATTAAAATTTATTTATATAATTATTAAATAATTAAAAGTCAGTTAATAAATAGGTTTATAATAATTTTTATTTTTTTGAAACACATTATAATATAAAAATATATATATATATATATATATATATATAATTCTTTATGATTCTCTTTTGATGCAAAGTTTTTTTCCCTATTAGCAAGTCATACTAAAGGTTATGTTCTTTTTTATATTCTTATCTATAAGATTTACTATAATAAGATATTAGATATAAATTATCAATATTTTTAATATTAATAAGTTTGTAATTAATATATATCTATCTATATATATATAAAATAATTTTATATTAATTTATTATAGTTATTTAATTGTTTTATGTTTAAGAGTGTTTGGTTGGAATTTCAATAATTTTTGGTTTTTTTTGTATTTGTTTTAAATTAAAAGTTAGTTTTTATTGTATAAATAGATTTAGCATCCCAAAAAAATTTTAGAATACTCAAATTCTGCAAAGTTCACAATAGAACATATAATTTTAACAAATTTCTACCAAATTTAACCAGAAAACCTCTCAAACCTAGAACATATACATAAACACATTTAATATATGTAATCAATGCAATTATTTTAAAAATTGTGATCATTATTATTTAATATAGCTCGTGAGCCCAAACAATACATGGAAATTTAATTCCTACTTATCTAGGTTGTGACTCTTACTATGTAAAGGACTCTGTTCCTAGATTGGTGTGTGGTTGAGATAATAGTCTCTCAACCAAGTGATTATGTGTCCATGATAGTCTACTTATCTTGAGACAATACTAAGTATATTTATATGTAACATTATTTGATATGAATATAGAATTTAGTATTCATGATCAAATTTTAAGTTGGTATCAGAGCCCATATGGGCCTGGGTCTTCGCCCCTCCTAGGCCCGGGGAAATAGAGATTGTATATGTTTGTCCATCATTTGAATGCTTATTAGTGTTTATAAAAAGTCTACGCATTTGTATATCTATGAAAATCACCTGAATGTTGAAGCGTGAGATGTAGAAGCTTGAATTAATTGTTATAGAACGTTGTGTTGAAGAACCAATCGTCTAGAGAGAGATCATGTCAAGACACATTGGCGGACCAGTGGGAAAGATCGCAACAGTGTAAATACTTTGTTGTATGTTAATTTGTTCCCATTGAGCAAAGAGGAAACAACCGTCATTTCCGATGTGTGAAAAAACATGCAGGGTGTAGCGTTTGGAGAGCCGATTTATGGTGGCCGAGTGGTGAAGCTAGTGATCCAGAAGGAACCAAGAGGCATAGGTTGATTTCCATTTTTTTTTGTTTGTACCTACATGGTGAGGTTATAAATCTATTGTGGAGAGTCCGTGGAAATGTCTTTGGGTCAAGTCTGTCGGTGAAACCCATGACTTAGTGGGGTGAGAGCAGTTTTTGCCTGTGTAGAGATGCGTTGAGAAAGTCGTGGATGAGCACGAGGCTTGGTGCTCAATCATCGAGGTTGGATTATGGTGCACTCATTTTGGCATGCAATATGGATTAATGGGAAGTGTTTGATCCCACACAACAGCGTTGGATGCGCTTGCCTAGGATCCCTGCTAATGATTGTTTTACACTTTCCCGATGGTGTGGCTGTAGTCCATTCTTATTACAATTGCAGGGTGATCGAAGTATAAGACATAATGTTTGATACACTATATATATTCCCACATCCAAATTTGAAAAATATACCTGAATGTTTGGAAGGATATGAGAAATCAATTTCACATTTGGATTAAATGCTAGGATTTGTTGAAGAATGGAAGAATGTTGTGGCTTCATCACCTTTTGAAACCAATCTTCAATGTAGTCCTCATTATCTTGGCTCTCCTCCAAATTCTTGAACATCATTCTAGGCCTTATGTCCATAAATGGATTAGTTTGAAACTCTTATAGTGGAAAGATTGATTGAAATTTATGCACCCTATTTATCATGCTTTACATATGCAACTAAAAATGGGATTTAAAGCTAACCCCTACATACACTTCCCCATGTTACTAAGATCTTACTGTCACCAAGTTATCGTTTCAACGTGCGCTAGCTTTCTATGAATCAAGCCAAAGAAAAATATTTGTACTAAATTAAATTCCTAATGCCTAAATGCAGTTATCCTTAAAATGGAAATGATTCCTAAACAATCCTCCTAACTTAGTTACATCTAAGTTTGCTTCCCCGGCAACAACGCCAAAATGTTGGGTGATTTAATTGTCTGTTAAATCCCTATCATTTAATTTGTCAACCGAGGGGTTTCGTAAACTTAGAAGCAAACCAAAATATATGAGACCTCAAATGAAACTGTTGTAGGAGGTTTGTTTAGAATGGAAATGCATATTACAAATAACTTCTAAAACTAAAAAGTTTCTAGTTCAAGATGCAACAAGAAAAGGAAGAGGCTCCCAATTTGGGAGGTCTTGGTTGTCCTTCCCCACAGTATTGTCTTCAAGAAGGGAAAACAAAGAGAAGTAGTATGTGATGTATAGAAATCAAGAGAAGAGGTTCCTAACTTAGGAGGTCCTAGTTGTCCTTCCTCATAGTTCTATTCCAACAACATTATCATTGCAAAAACTCAAAAATAACTTGAAATAAAGAAAAAGAAATGAGCTTTAATTATTATTTAGACCAAATAGAAGGAGAGCCTAACTTAGACTCTTGGTTGTCCCCTCATATGCTGATTAGAACGCAACTAAAATTCATTCATAAGCATAAAAAATCAAGAATTTGTAAATAACTTGAAACTGGAAAGATAGAATAAATTTTAGTTATTACTCATATCAAATGGAAGAGAGCCTAACTTAGACCTTTGTTTGTCCTTTCATATGCTCATAAGATTTAAATTAAAATTCATTCATTAATAATGAAAAATATTCAAACATCTAAGTAATTAAATGAAAATAAAATCTATAATGAAATAAAATCTATGATGAAATAAAATGTTTCTTTGATCCTTTTAGAGTGAGCTCAATTCTCTTAAGAACAAAGTGACAAGCTATTCCATAAATTCATGTACTACATTAAGACAATTTATATCTAAAATTGTACAAAGAAAACTTTATTCAATTCCATCATAAGTTAGGATACATGCTCCAAGAGTCCTCTCCTTGGAATGGAGGAGGTACACCTATTTATACAAAAACATAAGCAACTAACTCATTAATGGAGATCCACTAATCCCTCATAGATCTACAAATCCTTCATATGGTTACAACCAATATGAGACACATATTCCTTTATCCATGATTTTTCTCCATGATAAATGTTTGACCCCTATCCCAAATCTCCTTCAAATCTTCAAGAGAATTCGAATTTGAGTCTTGAATGCCACATAAGAGTGTCTTGGAACCTTCCAAATCACCTACACATGTCACCAAATGCAAGCCACTTTTAGGTATAAGAAAATACATGTTATTTTTCTAACTTTTAATCATAAATTCACTTTAAATACATAAAATAAATAACTTTGGAAAATCAAAATATGAACCCATAAGGTAATGGAAATATGGGGTTATGTAATGATAATGTGATGAAATGAGGTGACAAAATGAGGAAAGGTGAAAATGGAGTGAAAGTGTATGTTAATTCGGTGGCCCAACAATGGCCATTTATCTTGGAAATATTTGAAGATATTTGGGACAATTAATATTGTCTAAGGATTCCAGATACCTTTAAAACAGGGTATCAAATCACTTTTTCGAGAGTCTATGGAGAATAATAGTATAATTGTCAATTTACATCATGTTTTTTGATGCATATAAATGGCTTCCCCATCAATAAGGGCTTAGGGAATATCTACTTTAAGAGGAAAAGGATTTGTTAGGATTTCATTAGCGTTAGTGGCTTTTAATAACTAGAAATATGTCATTACATGTTTTTATTCTCTAATTGATTTCAGTTGTTTTAAGGCATGCTTCAAGTGCTTAGAATTTTTTTTGTACAATAATTGACCAAACAGGTATCAACCATCTAACGCATTCACTTGTTATAGGGATATTACAGGAAAATACACAACATAGTTGAAAGCAATATGCCTCAAGCTGTTGGCAACGATTTCTGAAGCTCTAGCACTTGATTTTGACTACTTGAGTACAATTTTTGGAAAATGCAGCCAACTCATGGTTATAAACTACTATCCTCCATGCCCAATCCTGATTAGCAGGCCATTCAGATCTAGGTGTCATCATAGTTTTGATGCAGGGGATGTCAATGGTCTGCAAGTACTAAAACATGGAAAGTGGGTCGTTGTAGAACCTATACCTTAAGCCTTTGTTTTCAATTTTGGAGATCAACTGCAAGTAAGTAAATGTTGCAACTGCAAGGCACAAACAATCTATCATACTTAATTTAATTTCCTTGAGCCTTTGATGGTATTTGTAAATAAAGATTCTAATTGTTTGTGTAAAATGAATGGGTTGTGAGGAATGGGAGATTTAGGAGTGTTGAGCATCGAGCAGTAACCAACTCCTCCGCTGTGCATATATCAATTCCTACATTATATTCCCCTTCCATGGATTCCTTAATTACTCCTGTAGCATCCATGATTGAAGATAAGCATCCGACTATGTAGAGAGGATATAAGTTTGATGAGTTCTTCAAAGTTTTTTTGAACTGACCATTATAGGGTAACACTGTGTTGGATCAGTTCAAGTTAGAAAATCTAGAGAAAGGTCGTTGAATTTATTTATCGTGTTCATAGTGCTACATTCTTCATGATTTTTAAATAGTCTTCCTTTGGGATTTATCACAGCATGGTACCATTTCCTGAACTAAGGTAAATTGACAAGGGTTTCACATGTCTGTTTATGGTGTTTACAATTGTGATTTCCATATAGATATACTCTGTCCATCTCGCTTCTTTATGTTGTATTTGTGTACTAAGACAAGGGAAAGGGAAAAAAAGCTCGATCCTATGACAATGTTTCATGATTTCATTTATATTTGATGGGAGCAAATATTATACCATAATATGAGTGTATTAGTCACTTTTAAATGAACTTGTGTGTAATGCAAACATCACTTAGAGATATTGAATTTACTGTTTTCATTTTAATTGTAATTGTAGTTGTTAACATTCAATTAGACAAGGTGTCATCTCACAAAGGTCTTTGTGTAAATATGGGAGAACATTACTTAGTGTTTACATTGCAATTTATGATTAGTTATGATATGTCAACTATAATCAAATAAAATTGATGATGCAAATATAGTTGGTGTGATTGACTATGATCAATTAACTCTGAGAGATAGGATTTATCATAATTTAGGGGTTTGAAAGTAAGTGTTATTATTGTTATCCTTACACAAATTCATATACAGTATTATACAAAAATATAAAACACCGTCCCACATTCTTTGAGGGGTACTAATAATGATACTAATATTTTCTCTTGGGTTTATTTAACTTTCCAAACATTTATTTTTTTGGTGGGGTGGTATGTTAGTTGATAGGCCATCAATAAGCACTTTATTATAATATCACAAAAAATTCAACAAAATCTAGTTGTTCTTTCATTAGATCAATGACATATTTATATTCGATATTCACTTATAAGGTAGACATGACTGTCTAACTACCTTGGTTAGTCGAAGTGATTGAGCAATTCACTGACTTACAAATTCGAATAAATAATCAAGTGGTCTTTTACTTGGTCACTTGTCAGGTCTAGTCAACAGATTCAACCAGCCCCTCCAACATCTTCCCCCACCTCAAATCCTTGTTTTTCTTGAATAACACGTGGAGTTACAAAAACAAAATAACAAATAATCTTTATTACGAAATCTAATGTTGAAAAATCATAGTTAAAAAATGTGGTATTGAAGTGGTATTGTCACGACTACAAAGGCTATGAATGGTTACATGGCGCTTTTGATACACCATGACCCCTAAGGATGTGGAACCAACATGTTTCACAACCGACTAATAATAGAATGGTGATGCTTCACCAAAACTACATCTCACAACACAATACTTATTGAAGTTGTTATAACTTTATATAACTTATCAGACAATCATAACATCATCATAGCACAAAGTTATTGCAATGTCATATTCATCATCTTCATTAAAAAAATTGAACTTGCAGCAATACATCAAACTAAAAATTCAATAAATCAACATAGTTATGACAATGTACACAAGATTTTTTTGACACAGTTCTATAGCATTAATTTTTCATTACATAGGTGAAATTGCGAAATTTTGGGTAATTTTGACCCTTCGACATGACTCCACCTTTTACAATGCAAAAACACAAAATTTTAATTTAGTCATTGAAACCAACAAATTTAGCTCCTACCAAAAACATCACCAAATTTAGACCCTATGATGAAAAGCACCAAATTTCGGCTCCTACGACGAAAAGCACCAAATTTTGGCTTCTACGACCAAAATCACCAAACTCTGACTCCTGCTACCGAAATCACCGAATTTCAGCCCCTACATCTAAAATCACCAAATTTTGTTTTGTGTCCATAGTTAACAAATTTCTACTTCTATAATCAAAATCACCAATTTTTAGCTCTTGACCAAAATCACCAAATTTTGTTCCACTTCTAGAATCACCAAATTTCAGCTGCTACTACCAAAATCACCAAATTTCATTCTGTGTCTAGAATCACCAATCTTCGACTACATCTAGAAACAACAAATTTTTTCTTATGTGGGATATCCTCAAGTCAAAATCCCTCGAGTCTCCACTTCATTCCATTTTGTTGCTCGAAATTAATTTCTTGTCCAACTGTGTTGTCTGTAGATGCCTCCCAAACCAAACGTAACCTTAGCTATGTATGTGCATGGGGTTGTAATGTGAATTGTCGCATTAGTTCATTCTTGCATCCATTCGTCTACTCTCACGTTGGTTCATTTCTAGCTGGCATATGTTGTAACCCATTTCAACATCGCTTTGTCCCTCGACTAACTCTAATCAAGTGGCACTTTGTTTCATCGAACCATGGCTCCACCCATCTGACCATCTCTCTCGCACAACTGTCACACCTTGGCCGTGTTTGCTCATTTAGGCTAACGCTAAATATGGCACCTGATCCCCATTCCACTATCACATATCATGTGTCAATGTGCCCATTCCACTACATCTTTTCTATAGTTGGGTCACTTGTTTCATTGGCACACCCATTCCACTGCACTCGTTCTAAACTATGCAAATTTAAATCATGCCATGTTATTCGGTCCTCACTAACATTGAATTGTTATGTTGCTCAACTCATCTAAATTATCCCACCTTGGGATGCCCCCACTCATGCATAATTCCTCAACCAAAATCCCAAAAACCTCACATTTCATTCGATGCAAATGTTGCATTTTCCGTGATGGGGATACCACCTACTATGCATGCCCAACTTCTAGGGCATGACATCCTCCCCCACTCAAAATTATTAACATCCTTGGCAATGCTTTCGGTCATAAGCCACTAGGAATCTCTCCCTAAAGTATATATCATGAGGTGTCACCTCTTTAAATTATGTATATGACTGCATCTAATGGAAATCATCCCTTCATATACCCCATGTGTTGGATCCCCTCATGGATTCGAACTCATGAGGTAACTAATTTGATCATTATGCTAAGTTCCATAATAACTCGTGTCTTGTACAATGCAATGCCCTTGACCTCAAATCATCCAAGCTCCCACATCAATCTATTGCTACTACATGGGTACCACCCTAGGCACCCCATGACCCAACTCGCCATCCAACTGCAACAATGAGCCAATTTCTTGTGGATTAATGTGAAGATGAGATGTAATATTCATAATGACAACTATGTTTGTTTCCTATATCCAACTGTCCTCCTAGAAGTACTTCATACTTATATGGCATTGTTGGGCATGGAATGCCCCCAGAGCATGTTTTGGGGCTCAAAGCCCAAGTTTTGAGTATTATTATTGTAAAGACTCCGCGAATTGTGGACACGGAGCACAAAGTGTATGTTAGAGTCATAGGGTTTTCTGCCCTAAGTTTTGAGTGTAGTGTCGGCTATAAATAGAGCGAGGCTCTAAGTTGTAAAAATAATTAGAAAGATATAGAGAAACGAATAGAGTCTAGAAGATAGCGAGCATAGAGAAAAGGTCTAAGTGCTTTTGGTCGTAGTAGTAGGAAGAGGCTCTGCAGTGAAGTGCGCAAAGGCCTAGTAGAGTCCGCAGTTGAGTGCGTGGACCCCTATAGCTGAGTGCGCAGGGCGGAGTCGGGTCTGTCACCAAGGAAGAAGAATAATAAAGAGAAGTTTGATTCCAAATCCTGTGTATTTGTTTTGAGTTATTATATGGTTGATATCTTTTGCAAGTATACTATTTTATTTATCGCATGCACTGGTATGAATGGTGAGCACTGTTAAGTATAACTAAACACACGCAAATAAGCTAAGTGATCAACAAATATCAGGTTAACAATAAGGGATTGGGTACTAACATGGATCGACCCCTGAGTAGGACTGCGCGAAGGCAACATCACAGGCTGCGAGGTATTGATAAGTGCGCGTAGCGACGTGCGCGCAGGGTCAAACCACGAACCACAAAAAATCATCAAACATCTGTAGGGTGCAAAAACTTGGTTCTAGCACCCTCCCATAATACTTCGAGTGAGACCTTAGTCCGCGCTCCATGGACTGTTGTTGAAAGGGCCAGTAGTACCAGGATTTGTTTGGCTAAATCACCTCTAAACCTGGGTTAGGCCCCTACAAGCCAACAAATGGTTCTGTTGTTGGGACCGGGATCTACATAAGGGATGTCTGATGTCGTGTCACTGGAATCCAACCAAGAAAGAAATTGAAGGGTGGTTGGACAAGAAGATTCACAAGTTCGTGGCGTAAGAAAACATGAATCCGCGAGTATCTAAGGAACATTGGTTGGAGTGCTACTTATATATGGAAATCAAGGAATTTTTCTTTGTGTCCTTTACTTCTGAGTTCTATGAGTGGATCGCGAAGCTAGCAAACAACCAGGGAAGGTGTAGGCTCGACAGACCAATAGTGTGGACTCTGGAATTAGTGCACAGATTAAAAACGTCAGGAGATAAGATCGTGCGAGCTATGGACCATTGCCTTGATTGGATTATAGGGGGATTTATCACTGAGTTCGTGGTAGATACGACCGTCAGCTACAGTGAGGCAGAATGATGCTTCCTCAATGGACCGCGAGGTAAGTATATTAAATCTTTGAATACATGGATTAAGATGCTATTGTGTGAAAAGCGGGTTATGTGAAATAATTAATGTTTAGGACTACACGAAGTGGGAAGATCTACAGAAACAGAAGTAGTGAAGAGTTAGAAACTAGTCCCTTAATTTTTCCCTCACGGGAAAGCGAGGAAGATCTCACGAAAGTTTCTCCAAGAAGTGCGGTCAGTCAGATAAGGCAATGAATTCTGCGCTTACCACCTCCACCTACATCGCCACCCATCTCACCCTCTTCACCTCCTTCTCCATCCACCCCACCTCCATCACCACCACAGTTCAGTATGGCGAGTGTGATTAAACTGTCGGTATTCAGAGGAGTAGGGAATGAAGATTTGGACCAATTTTGGTTCGTGGTAAGGGTGGTATGGGAAGCACAAGGAGTCGTGGATGACAATATAAAGAAGGCTACGTTGGTAAGAACGTTGCAGGATCGCGCATTAACATCGTACATTAAGCATTCTAATGACCATCCAAACGCAGGAATCACAAAAATTCAGGCCACGCTGAATAGGGAATTTAGCAGGCCAAAGTCGGAGGCATAATCAATTATTGGGTTTAAGGAGATCATGATGCTCCTAGGCGAGACCCCCTAGGATCTGGACCAGAGGTCGAAGAGTATGATTTGTGAAGCCAACACGACTTTGATGGGTGGACAACACTGCGCCTTGTTTGTAGCATAATTAACACCACATTAAATGACGACGTTGTCACAACAAAAGCTTTCCACCCAGGCCGAAGCCTTGGAGATGGAAATGAGATTGCATGAGACCCCTATACAATATCCTGGTCTGGGAGTCCAACAAATCCATGCGCAACTACAAAATTTGTGTCTAGAAATGTAGAGTTTGAAACAGGACAGGACACCTCGGCCAGAGGCGTGTGAGGAGGTATGGTGCATAAAATGCAAAGGCCAAGGGCATGACAAGGACCACTATCCAGTATTCACGAATTACTTGGCGGGAGGAGGGCCAATGTCGTTAAGACCTGAGGCACAAGAAGGACCAAACATAGCACCTACACTATGGTGCATGATCTGTCAGATAGGAGTAAAACACACTACGGATAATTGTCATCTATTGCAGAAGTATTCACAGATGTCCCAGCAATTGTTTTGTAATTTCTGCAGGTCAGTAGGCCATGATGAATGCACCTGCAGAAGCTACAAACTAATGATGGATCAGACTCCTACTTACAGGATATAGACCAAAATGTGAGCCCTTGACCCAAAGGCAGGAATGGCGCGAGCTGGATTTCAGGGGTGCGGACAAGGTCGAGGTGGAATGGGACCATGAAGGGGTCACGAACAACTAATTTTCTACAATTGCGGAGGGCTCAAACACTATGCCTATGATTGTACGAATTCGAAAAGAACATCATGTTTGTACTGTACTCAGTTTGATCATGAGGCAGAAGACTGCTCTACCTTGATAGTGAGGTTGCACGAAAAAGGGGTACTCCGGCCTTCCCTGACTCGGAATTTGCAAATCATGAGGTCTAAGCTACGTGAGGAAGACCCAAATGTAAACATAGTGCTCATAAGCGGTATCACCACTAGAGATGATAAAGGGAAGAAACCAGAAGGAAGTATGTGGGTTTGCAAGGCTCCTACAAAGGAACCTGAATTTGATTTGGAGCACGCAAAGCAGACATTCATGGAAGCTAAGAAGAGCTTCACGGAGGCCTCCACTTTAGGTAGTAAGGATCAACTAGAACCAGGGATGGATCCTTCAATGCTCACTACCTTTCTAGAGACATGCATGAAATTGCTACATGACAGAAAGGCAGTAAAAGGACTACATGAACTTATCACTAGGTGTGCGGGGTCAAGAGAACTGCGCGTGGTCCGGAAACTTGGAAAGCATGCAATGCGCACAAGGAGCGAAATGAGGTTGACTACACAAATCGGCGAGTATGAAAGGGATCAGGTAATCTTGGATCTCGGATCGGACATGAATGTACTACCGAAACAAACATGGGAACACATGGGCAGACCCATACTATAATGATCTCCTATTCTATTGCAAATGGTGAACTAGCAGAAGATCCTCCCCATGGGTAGATTGCAAGGGGTAACGGTGGATATTGAAGGAGCAAGCGCATTGGAAGATTTGAAAGTGATAGATATTTTCAACAATAGCAATCCCTATCCCGTGCTACTAGGAATGGACTGGGTCACCAATATGAATGGAGTCATAAATCTGAAGAAGCACAAAATGATTTTTGAGAAAATAGTCACTACGCATAGTAGTACCGCTAGATCTGGCTGAAGGAGCACGATACACTCAACTGGTGTTTGATGATGATAGTGATGACGATCTTGATTATATCTACGAGATAACCACGCGAGAACGGGATTGGGTGAATCCAACTAAAAATGGTAGGATTTCGTGGGAGCATGAAATCTCTTGCACTTCGGATTCGAACGAAGAAATAGAGTGATGGTAGAATTGGATGCATGAAGTAACCACGCTTAGTTGCAACATGATGTTTAGATCACTAAGTTGCGTAACAAATGAGGTAAGGGATTTACCTACGTATGATGGGTTGACAGTGGTGGATGGATTCCTGGACAAATTTGAAAGTGTAGTGCCAGAACAGCAGCGGTTCAATGCTCTGAAATGGACATTGTGCGTGACACTGGCAAGGTGGTGGGGTACAGATCAGGGAATTTTTTAGGACTGGCACGGATGCAAGAGGATGATGCACCTACGATTTGGAAAACCCCAGCTAAGGATGAGAGTTGGTTACAAGGGGAAAAGCAACTAACACCCACCTTTCCCGCTGGGTACAGACATGTGACATGCAGCCCGTACAAGCCCACACCACTCCTAGAATAGAGAATCAGAAAAACATGCAGCAGCAGGAAAGGTGAAGAGAACCAAGGATTATCCATGGAAAATCATTGGACAGGGTGTGCGAAGTGTTGAACAGGGTTCACCAGGTGAGATGCACTGACTGGGACCTGCTCGTACCAGTAGTTTGATGGGCCTATGGGACCATATGCAAAACCCTGATCACGAAAACAATTAAAATGAGGTGGATTGAAGTAAGGACCGTAATCTCTGAGGAGCATGCAAAGATGGATCCACACAAAATAGCACCCATAGGTGTGATTGTGTGTGAAACCTAGGATGAGGAAATCACACAGCTATGCGAATCGGAACACATATGACTTGAGGAAGCCATTTCACAAGGGAACTTTAGACTTCACAAACTTGAAAAGGACCAGGGATGGCTAAGGAAGAAAAGAATTTTGATGGACGCAAAGGTCAAGAGGTTGGAAAATAAGATCAAGGGAGCATGTCTCATTGATAAATCAAGAATGGCAAGGCAAGGTGCAAATGATCATACTAATGCATTAGAAGACTATCGATGAGAATTAATTAGTCTGCTGCCGTGGCCAGGATAGTATGTCACCAAATGTAGTAACCAGGGGAGCACACTACAAACAGTAGAACGAGTGATTCCGATCATCATGATGACAAATGAGGCTTTTCCGTGGACTATACTCAAGGGCAAGGTGGAGCCTTGAACACGGGGTGTGACAACCTGACTAGTCGTAGGAAGAACAATCTTATCACTCCAAGCAGCTGAAAGGGAGCATGGGGCTATAAAATATTCTGCCTGGAAGCTATGCACTCTGATAGGTGCGTTCAGGAACAACTTGTGACAAGGTTTTCCCTCACGCATGGAGGGATGTGCTGCCACGTGGGTCGGCTGGGAAGTGACCATTATTGTCATTGTTCATGATGGGATGTCTGATTTGATGCCAAATGGAGCGGGTGGAGGGCATTAAGACAAGAGTTATGGGTAAGATTTCAGAAAATCTATCACCAAGAACGCATTGACGGCCCAGAATTGGGGGGAACGGTCGAATTTGAATTCAAAAGGTGCTATAAATCTCAAAAGGATAGCCAGCGAACAACAGTTGGTCATTTGAGTATGGAGTGGTTGAGTAGAGCACAAGGTATTGAGAATCGAGCGATAATAGAGCCCTTGAGTTTGTGAGAGACAAAATACTATGTACAAATGATGACAGCCACTAAGGATGGGTTGGGAATTGAGGAAGGAACTGCCGGCAAGGTCGCACAGAACCCCATAGTACAAGATGTTCCAGAAGGCGCTGGGGTTGTGATAGAAATCCCCAAATCACTGCGGACGCTCCGACCAAAGAAATATAAGCAGGCAATGGGACTAGTACATATGTCCCCAAGGAATCTACGGCATAGTAAGTTATCAATGGAAGAAAAAGGAAAGGTAGTTACCATTGAAATAGATGAAGAGGAAGAAGACTTACAGGCCTTGATTTCCACCATAGAGGAAGAAGAAGATGCTAAGGAAGACATCCAACCATTTCACTCTGTAGCAAAATTGCACGTGTATATTCCTCCGCGGAAAGGGAAAGCCAAAGTACCAAAGGATTTGGATGCAATGAAGAGTGCACTCTAGACCTCGCTCCTCCCCGATGGAATTACCTTTGAGGGTCTGCTTCTAGGACGCATGCCCACCCTAAAATTTGAAGACTAGGACCTCATGGACAGCGAGAATTTCCTACACTTAGAAATGGCAAACCTGATGAAACAGAGTACGGAGGGGCCAACAATAACATTAGAGCCGCGAAAATGGTTTTGCGATGTGGAAAAGGCTGGGTTGCTTCATCTGCTATGGATACCACACTTCCACCATGCCCCTATCACCATTTTCATCACCAGGCAGTTGCTTTGGCTGGTGCATGATGGGTACTTATGGCTGGAGGAGCCTATTCCCATCATGACATATCTCATCCACTGAATTTCTTAGCTTCCTTGTAAGGGAAAGGACTCCACGACGATAGCAGGGAAAAGCAACAACTTGGCTCTCGTAGAGGCCATGAAGAAAAAATATAAGATCAAGAAGAAAAAGAGGGGTTACACTATCACCAGTATCAAGGATAAAGGGGTGCTTGTAGCCACCCAACTCCTGGCCGATAAAGTAATGAGAAAATCCCATGGTGATGAAGTACTAGCGTCGGTAGTTTCGCCAGCCAAACAATGTGCGGAAGACATCTAGTTCAACCAGGCCGAGTTCCTCTGCAAAGCGTTTTTGCTCAACTACTAGGAGACCCAGGAATAGGGTAAGACCTTCCACTACGATTTGTTTCTCTTATCCATCTTGCTGGTAGTAGGAGAACTATTGGAGGATAGCCAGTTCCTGAGCATTGACCGAGACATACCAGAGGCCGCAAAGTATGCTTCTCTCTGGGCCACCAAGGACGTGAAATGAATTTGTGATACCAAGCTTTTCTGGGTGCTTATGGAGGCGAGCATATAAATGTGGATTAATACGAGGCCTCACCTGTCCCCCACAGCGCACAATAGTTGTAGAGTTTTGCAGACTTCAAGGTGGACATGCACAATATCTACATTAGAGCGTGAAAGGATCTGGTGCAAAAATGGACGAAGATCCCATTCATAGCCACTAACGACACGATCTTTACGGTGTTAGGGACATGGCCTCCCAAGTGGCACACCCCGGATTTGGCGGAGTTGGAGAAGACAACAGTGCAAAAAAAGAAGGATGATGCCAAGCTGTACATCAGGCAACTGGCCAATAAAAGGCACAATGAAAAAGCGACAGCCGTGGTTAGGGTAGCCCGCGAAGCGGCACAGGCAGTCGCGAAGCAAAAGTAGGCCACCGTAGCAGCAGCAACAGCGCAGATAGCAGAGGCCACAATAGTGCAGGCAGAGGAGGGCCACGTAGTGTCTGTAGGATAGGAGGTAGAGGACACGGACCTTGTAGAGGAGAGCATGGACCCAAGAACCATCTCGACCCAACTCAAATGGCCATTGTTGCTGAAAGATCATGTTCAAGAAAAAAGGTCAAGGCCTCGAAGCTTGCCATCGACTCAATCACCTTAACTAAATGTGATCTCCATGACATCGGCAAGATGGTTCGCAATGTCACTAGTGAAGTGCTCCAAGACTCTATGACGGAGAATCAAAGTGTGTTGGGGGCCCTCAAGATGTAGTTGCAGGAGTTAAGGGTGCGGCCCCCTCAGGAAGGTATCCTGTCTACCCACGTCACAGCGGGCGCTTCGACAATAGAACATATGCTATGCGTGAGGATGGCCAACACCGTAGTGTTTCCAGAGGGAGCGTTAGTATTAACAGATGCAATGGACCGAATGATAGTTAGCATGATGAAAGGCCATGGCCTTAATCTAGCTGCCCTTCCTCGGGAAATGCTCTATCAGCTATAGGATGGAATAACAGCAGAGCTGGGCACCACGGAGGGTCGCGCGATCTAGGTTTTGTTCGAGCAGACGATTAATATAGAACAGCTTAGCTTGCAGCGCGACGAGTTGGTGTCATAGAACAAACAGTTGGTGTAGATGGTAGATGATGCCTATTGATGTGTCCCAGAGCTGGATATCGCAACAGATCTACTGATAGAAGTGTGGATTCACAGTTTAGCAAGTGGAGTTCGCGATGTCAGAGAAGAGACAACAAAGGTGCAGCTGGAGCTGAACCTCCAGATTGTCGAGCTACGGTTGAAGGTGCAGCCTTCCACTCCCTGAGAAGTTAGAGAGCAGTGCGCTAGCACTATTGCAGCAGGGATGGAAGAGATTGGAGGTGCAGTGCGTGACTGCACCAACATGTTGGAGAAGGTGGTTGAGGTGCTCATGACATTGCAAGAGGACCCCAACATTCAACGGCTGGAGACAGAGGCACGCGAACTCCAGTAACAATATGAAAACATCAGAGGGATTGCACAGACAGTAGTCCTTACTCAGCAACTTGCAAGGATGCAACAATCCAAGGCATTAAAGGAGCAGGTGGACACGGCGCGCCATAAGGAAGTTGTTATCAAAGCGCGCGTCTAGTCATGGATTGATGAAGCCTTCACAATCACAACAGATATTGAAGGAAAGATCACGCAGATTCAGGGGATGCAGGTATAGATGCAATGCATGCTAGTGGAAACAGAGGGCTCAAAAGACAGAATGCAGTAGGTGTAGCAGGGAGCAGCTCAGGGTGTTGTTGACATTCAGGCCGTTTGGGACCAGCTGGAGGGATGATCTAGGTGGATATTGGTGGCCACCCGCTAATTCCACTTGGATCCCCTCTAGTGCTTCTTACAGTTTTTTTTTTTCAGTTTCCTTAATTATAGCACAGTTTACTATTTTTAGCAGTTTTTTGGGTCCTAAACTTCTGGAGCAGTTTTGAGGCCCTAAACGACGTTTTTTGGGAAATCCACCGCCAGCGATTTTTTTGATAAAAATTGTCTTTTCCGTCGTATTCTTCGGAGAGATCTTTCCAACGGGCTATCATGCACGTCAAACGGAGATAGTACAACCAATTCGCAACCCCGGGAAGTTGATGTACTAATTTACCCAAAAACAGGGCCCACAATTTGGCGTTTCATCTTCTAGGGTTAGGTTTTGGAATGTGAAGGGTTTTCAATTGTTTCTCAACAATAAATAGGCCTCCGAGCCTCATTGTAAGACAGTTCAGAGGCATGTAGCCACCACATCTCTTCTCAGAGATAAGCTACCATCGCCCTAGCTGGTTTATTTCCATTTCTGTTTCTAAGCATATTTCAATATTTTACAGTAATGAATTGAGGTATTATTTCCACTACATATCTATCTTTATGGTTATCTCTGTATTTTATTGCGTTCCTGTTTAAATCTGGATCAGTGGTATCAGAGCGGTCTTCTTTTCTTCTCTTTTTTTCTGTGCATGTCCCCAACGAGGTCGAGATATAAGGAGTTAGGGCTTGAACTGGTCGAACCTTTGCAAGACCAGCCTCGGAAATCCCGACGGCCTCCCATGGCGGATGAAAAGAAAGATGAGGGGGCAGGAGATCCTATCAAAATCTTGCTCGAAGAAGCCCTCGAGCGACAAAGGAATGCGATGATGGACAACTTTGCCCAAATCCTTCAGCGGCTACCCAAGGGCGACGCATCGGCTTCCAACAGCAACTCTGGAAACGCCACACCATTTAAGGTACAAGTTAATTTTGAAATCCCCATATTCGAGGGTCAGATAGACGCAGATGCCGTCGATAAATGGTTAAATGTGCTAGAGGGTTATTTTTCTGTTCATGATTTTTCTAGTCGGGAAAAGATTATTTTTGCTCTTCTCAAAGCAGCCCCCCACGTCAAGGATTGGTGGGAAACCTACTGCGAGCAGAAGGATGAAAGTACAGGCTCACTATTTTCAGTCGCACCGACTTGGGATTCATTTCGAGATGCCATCAAGGAGTAGTACTACCCTGTTGGAAGCTATGAGGATCAATACATAAAGTGGAACACGCTACGGCAGGGAAGGGACCAAGATGTACCAGAGTTTACCAATATTTTCCATACCCTTCGCACAAAGTTGGGTATCAAGGATACAGAGCAGCATTTGGTACTCAAATACCGTGGCTGCCTGCACAAGTACATCCAAAAAGAAATAGAATTCCTGAACATCTCCTCACTCGGCACGGCATACCGATATGCCGTCAAGGTCGAGCAAAAGTTTAAACAGAAGAAGCGAGACTTTGGGTCTGCGAATCCGAAACAAGGGAAAGGTGCCCCCAAACCGCAGAACAAAGGACAAAGCCAAGGCGGGGCGGCCCAAGACAACCCGCCAAAGCTGCAAGCAAAGAACAGCGCCGCGAAGCCGAAAAAGGACACCGGAAAGTGGTGTGAGTTCCATAAGAGCTCCACTCACAACACAAGTGAGTGTCAGGCCAAGCAGTCACTGGTGGCCGAGCTAAAGGTTTCAAAATCAGATGCATGTTCTGACTCTGAGTCAAAACTCGATAAGGGGAATGACAAAGGGAAGCAGATTATCGATGCGGAGCCCAATGCCACTGTTGCCACCACGAAGATCCAGAAGGAGGAACCTGAAGATCCAGAGGAGGAGGAGCGTCTCTTCCACTCCCAGATGTGGGTAAAGGGATCCCCGCTACAGTTCATTGTCGACAGCGGGAGCCAAAAGAACCTCATTTCAGCAGAGGTCGTGAAACGGCTGGGCTTACTAACCACAGCACATCCACAACCATACACCATTGGGTGGCTGCACCAAGGACAGGATCTTCGCGTGAGCCAACAGTGTCGCCTTCCATACAACATCAAGCCCTTCACGGATGAGGTATTGTGTGACATTGCTCCCCTTGAAGTTTGTGATGTGTTATTAGGACAACCATACTTATGGAAGCGACATGCTGTGTATGAGTCAAGGCCCCATGCTGTTATAGTTACTTTGGGAAATAAGTTGTACAGGATACCAGAGGTAGCACCGCCTACCGCCATCTCTTTGGTTACTGCAAAACAATGCAGTAAGCTCATCTCCAAAACTGGGAAGTTTGTTTTCCTAATGATACACCCTCAATAAAAGAAGAAGACGGTGGCCACAACCTCCAGACAGGGCCCCTCTGCACGACAACTACAGATGGACAAGGTCATCGAGGAGTATGAGGACATCTTCACCTCCCTCGCAGGGGTTCCTCTGCACTGTTAGGTCAAGCACTCCATTGATCTGACCCCAGGTTTGCCGCTGCCCAATGGACCAATCTATCGGTGCTCTGTTCTGGAGAACGATGAAATCAAGAGGCAGATTCAGGAGTTGCTACAAAAAGGTCACATCCGTCCGAGCTCATCACCCTGTGGGAGCCCGATCGTGCTGGTACAAAAGAAGGATGGGACTTGGAGACTCTGTATTGACTATCGGGCGTTGAACAAGATCACTGTTCGTAATAGGTACCCAATCCCCCGGATTGATGACCTCCTGGACCAACTAAAGGGGGAAAAATATTTCAGCAAGATCGATTTGAAGTCAGGATATCACCAGGTACCAATCGAACCCTCCGATGTGTGGAAGACTGCCTTCAAAGCCAAGGAGGGCCTTTTCGAATGGTTGGTTATGCCTTTCGGATTGACGAATGCTCCTGCAACCTTCATGAGGCTAATGGACGACATCTTACGGCCATTCACCAACTCATTTGTAGTGGTATACCTGGATGACATCTTGATCTTTAGCAAGACTTGGGAAGAGCACCTCCAGCACATCCAACAGGTTCTCCAAACACTACGACAACACAAGTTATGTGCCAATTTGGAGAAATGCACTTTTGGCATGACCCAGGTTCAGTATCTGGGATACATTATTGATGAACGGGGGGTGCATGTAGATCCAGCGAAGATCCAAGTCATTCGGGATTGGCCATCTCCAACCAATTTGACAGAGCTTCGCAGCTTTCTAGGCCTTGCCAACTTCTACCGTAGGTTCGTGTTGGGATTTTCTCATATCACTTGGCCCTTGAGTCAGGTCACCAAGGGAGGAGCGAAAGCAAAAAAAAATTTGTCTGAATCTCAACAGAAGGCATTCACAGAGTTGAAAGATCGAATCTGCACAGCACCAGTTCTTGCATTACCAGACTTGCAACAACCATTTGAGGTCGAGACAGATGCCTCTGACTATGCTATTGGGGCAGTCCTTACTCAACATGGGCATCCAGTGGCATATCACAGTGAGACACTTTCAGACACAGTCCGGAAGTATCCCACTTATGACAAAGAGATGTATTCCATTGTGCAGGCCTGCCGACAATGGAAGAATTACATTTTGGGGAAGGAAACGGTCATCCACACGGACCACTGACCCCTGCAGTTCATACAGACCGAAGGGAAATTGCAGAATGATCTCCATCAGAAGTGGTCCACATACCTGCAGCAATTCCATTTGAATATCAAGTATAAGAATGGCAGCACCAATAATGTTGCAGATTGCCTCAGTCGACCACCATGGCGTTAACCACCGTGCTCAACTCTTGTGGGCACGAGACTTCTGATTGGCCACTGCTCTACAAAAGCGACCCAGAATTCGGCCACACATACCAGACACTCTTGGAGGGTCAGCATGTTCCAGATTTTCACCTCCAGGACGACCTGTTATGCCACCTAGGTCACCTTTGTGTTCCTTCAAGCGAGCGTGCCAAGATGATCTGGGAAGCACATTACAGTCGGGCCGTTGGGCATTTTGGGGTCGAAAAAACCGTGGCAGTACTGAAACAATATTTCTATTGGCCGAATCTTCGACAGGATGTCGGGAAGTACATCAGATCATGCACTGCTTGCGCCATTGCCAAACCGACCATCAAGAAGCAAGGCCTCTATACCCCGCTGCCTAACCCTAGTCGACCTTGGGAATCCATCTCCATGGATTACATGTCAGGCCTCCCTTCCCATAGAAATGACTATGTTTTTGTGGTTGTCGACAGGTTCTCGAAGATGGCCATTATGGTGGCCCGCAAGAAGAATATCACAGCAGAAGCCACTGCTAAACTCTTCTTTGAACGAGTATGGGTACATTTTGGGATCCCACAGTCTATAATTTCAGATCGGGACAGCAGGTTCCTCAGTACATTTTGGTCTAGCCTCTGGTCGATGCTGGACACCAAACTCACTAAGTCCACAGCCTTCCATCCTCAAACTGATGGCCAGACTGAGGTCGTCAACAGGATGATCGTACACATTCTGCGCATGTACAACTCAAAGCATCCACGCACATGGGATGAGAGCCTCCCCTATGTTCAGCACAGCTACAACCGGGCTCTCCACAGCTCGACTGGCCACAGCCCTTTCCAGGTGGGATTGGGATTCCAACCACTATGTCCCATCGATGTGGCCATGCCATTTGCAGCTACTCACGCAGATTCTGCTCATGTCCAGTCCGAAACAGATAAGGAAAACAACTTCATTGAGCACATCTAACATATTCGCCAGCAGGTCCATGAAATTCTGGAGAAATCAAATGCCAAGTACAAGCAGCGTCATGATCAACATCGGGTGCCACACAAGTTTCAAGTGGGCGACAAAGTCTGGTTGCATTTGCAAAAGGAACACCTTACTGGAGCCTATCGGAAACTCAGACCACTCCGATATGGCCCTTACACCATTACCAAGGCTATGGGAGACAATGCATTTGAGCTTAGCATTCCCCCATTCCTTGGCCTGCACCCGGTGCTCAATGTCGACCGCCTTCGGCCATACTTTCTACCATTACTAGACACGTCCGACATTGCAGAACAACTCACACCCACAGAGTTAAATCTAGCTTGCGTGGAACAAGTTGCAATGGATCGGATCATGGACACACAGATCAAGCACACTCACCAGCAGAATATCCAACTGTATCAAGTTGTCAAAGCAGGACAACTCCTCCACCAGCGCAAGTGGCTCACCAGGGACCAAGTGCAGCAGAAGTTCCCTCATCTCATGGAGGAACTCAATGCAATGGGGACCATTGCTTCCTAAGGGGGGAGGAATGATCCAGGTGGATATTGGTGGCCACCTGCTAATTCCACTTGGATCCCCTCTAGTGCTTCTTACAGTTTTTTTTTTTCAGTTTCCTTAATTATAGCACAGTTTACTATTTTTAGCAGTTTTTCGGGTCCTAAACTTCCGGAGCCGTTTTGAGGTCCTAAACGACGTTTTTTGGGAAATTCACCGCCAGCGATTTTTTGATAAAAATTGTCTTTTTCGTCGTATTCCTTGGAGAGATCTTTCCAACGGGCTATCATGCACGTGAAACGGAGATAGTACGACCAATTCGCGACCCCGGAAGTTGATGTACCAATTTACCCAAAAACGGGGCCCACAATTTGGCGTTTCATCTTCTAGGGTTAGGTTATGGAATGTGAAGGGTTTTCAATTGTTTCTCAACAATAAATAGGCCTCCGAGCCTCATTGTAAGATAGTTCAGAGGCATGTAGCCACCACATCTCTTCTCAAAGATAAGCTACCATCGCCCTATCTGGTTTATTTCCATTTCTGTTTGTAAGCATATTTCAATATTTTACAGTAATGAATTGAGGTATTATTTCCACTACATATCTGTCTTTATGGTTATCTCTGTATTTTATTGCGTTCCTGTTTAAATCCGGATCAAGGGACTCCACACAAAGATCGTTGCATCGACAGAGTGACTTGAGGATGAGTCACAATGTTTGTGTTGGGGGCCTGTTGGGCATGGAATCCCCCCACAACATGTTTTGGGGCTCAAAGCCCAAGTTTCGAGTATTATTGTTGTAAGGAATCCGCGAATTGCGAGCGTAGAGCGCAAAGTGTATGTTAGAGTCATAGGGTTGTCTGCCCTATGTTTTGAATGTAGTGTCAGCCTACCCATGGTCTGTGGACCGTGGGATTATATAAATAGAGCAAGGCTCTAAGTTGTAAAAAGAATTAGAAAGAGATAGAGAAACGAATGGATTCTAGAAGATTGTGAGCATAGAGAAAAGGTCTAAGTGCTTTGGGTCGTAGTAGTAGGAAGAGGCTTTGTAGCTGAGTGTTCAGAGGCCTAATAGAGTCAACAGCTAAGTGCAAGTATGCCTGCAGCAGAGTGTGCAGGGCGGAGTCATGTCTATAACCAAGAAAGAAGAATAATAAAGTGAAGTTTGATTCCAAATCTTGTGTAACTTTTTTGAGTTATTATATGGTTGATATCTTTTGTAAGTATACTATTTTATTTATCACGCGCACTGGTATGAATGGTGAGCACTGTTAAGTATAACTAAACACACGCAAATAAGTTAGGTGATCAACAAATATCAGGTTAATAATAAGGGATTGGGAACTAATGTGGATCGAGCCCTGAGTAGGGCTGCGCGAACACAGCGTCACAGGCTACGAGGTACTGATAAGTGCACGTAGCGATGTATGCGCAGGGTCAAACTGCGGACAACCAAAAATCATCAGACATCTCTAGGGTGCAGAAACCTGGTTCTAGCACCCTCCCATACTACTTCAGGTGAGACCTCAGTCTACGCTCCGCGGACTGTTGCCGAAAGGTCCAGTAGTACCAATATTTGTTTGGCTAAATCACCTCTAAACCTCGGTCAAGCCCCTACAAGCCAACAAACACATATCTCAGTAATGGTGGATATGAAGCTATCTTTCCTTCTATCACAACCTTCGAAAATTCCCCCATCTTTAATTATTATCTCTATTTTTGTTACATTAAAAATACCTAAGAAAATTGGGACATAGATTACATAATTTAAGGAAGGAGAATTTCTTGAGTAAATGAGCTAATATAAGTGCCATATCCTTTGTGTTTAAATTAACTGATTTCAAATAAATTCAACCAAAAAAGTGGTCGGGTACCATATGTAACCCTTTAAAAACATCTGCAAGAGAGAATGGGAATTAAATGGAAGTCTAGATATGCCAAGAAACTGATAGGGACAACAAGTAGGTTATGCCTAAGTAACTATAAATTATGACAATAACCTTTAGTGGGAGAAATAAATGAGAAAGAGAATTACCTCTGTGCACAACTGAAGAGGAAAGCACCTCTGCACATGATGGAAGAGGCCAAGAACTCTACACACCAGGAAGGGGAAAACATCAGAATTGGAAGGACAAGGAGGTAATTATTTAAGAGATCAATGATGGAGTAAAGGGATTTTGTTCAAGGGCTATGCTACTTAGTTTGATTATTTTTTTGATATTTTCTTCCTAGACATGTAACTAAGTTCATTTTCATAAAGAGAGAGTTAGCTCTGTAGCAATGCAACAACTTAACCCAATGTGTAGTTTCCTCACTAGGATTATATAAATTACAAAGTAAGTGGCTTGCCTTGAGGATGTTGAACCCATTGTGTGTTTCTTGCTCAAGGGATGTTGAACCCGCTTGGAAGCTTGAAAACTAATGAAACCACTAGATAGGAGTTAGAGACACTCAAGAACTTGAGGGGATGTTGAACCACCAAGTTTGGCCCTTGGTTGGGAACATTGGTGCTTGATCTCACTATGGAACTACCTGGATGGGTGATCTCCACTGTCCCATGGTAGCTTTTTTGCGGTTGAACCTTCCTTTGAACTGAAAATATCTATTCTCTTGTTATTGACCTTTGGTGGGTGAAGGTGGTGTGGCCTTGGTACATCTTGTTGCATCTGAAACTTTTGAATTTTTGTTTTGGAAGCACTCCTCCTAAGGCTTTGGAATCTAGCTCAAATGTGACAACTGCAAAAAAGGATTGGTTGTATCTTGTCTAAAGTTGGGTGAAGAGTTAGATTCCCACTTTCAATTTCTAGATCTCTTATAAGATAAGTTCACTCTTATGTTTTATACATCTCTATTTATTGCATGAAAATAAAGTTATGCTAATTTTGAGGAGTGTTGTTCTTGCATAAACACAGAACACAAATAATTTTGTAAAGATCCTACAAAATGGATCATTTCTAGTGGATGTGCCAATCTTGAAAGACCTTAAACCCACTTGAGCATGAAGAGATTGAAATCCCTTTATATTAGTAATTTATTTGTATTGACCTATTGGTATATTTAGCCTTTGTGTTATGGACTAGCACATGTTGATAATGACGAGTACGAAATTCTTGTGGACAAAAACTCTTAAATGTTTTCTTTCAGAAGTGATTTTTGTAATTGTCCCGAGTTTTTGGATTAGTTTGTATAACCTATGTGAAAAGAGGCAGATGGCATCTCTAAATTAGTTATTTGAGTGAAATAAAGAATGAGACTAGTGGGTCCCCGTTTCTAAGCTGCAGTCTTGGGAGGAAGTCTCGAGTGGATGGAATTCACATATCTGTATGTATGTATGTATGCAGGACATGTGAGGTTGAGTTTTCTGGGCATAGGAGGTAAACGCTGGCTGTATGTGTATGTGTGTGTGTGCGCTTATATATATATATATATATATATATATATATATATATATATATATATATATATATATATATATATATAGAGAGAGAGAGAGAGAGAGAGAGAGAGAGAGAGAGAGAGAGAGATTTATGGCAGGCACTAAGAGGGAGAGTCCCTCGAAAACCAATAGGTCCAAGCTATAAGATTATCTATATCATATGAAATGAGTAGGGTTGAATCTTAATGCTTTAATGGTCCAAACACTCATTCACAATCTGCCCATGTGAAATAGAACCATGGTGATTGAGATTTGAGGGCAAGAAAAAACCAAGAATTCCCATAATCATTAGGGGAATTTTGAGGTCTAAAATGTGCCTCCTAAGAAAAATGTATAATAAAAATAAACTTTATAAGAACCAATAGGATTCAAGATGATGATGTCAGCCATGGGGGATGATTCACCATTTTTGGAGTAAAAGAGTAAAAAATAATAAAATAATAAAACTAATTTTTCAACTCTTATTTTCAATTTGTATCCCTAAGGTTCTACTCAAATTTTGAGCGGGAGTACTTGTTGGATGTAAAATTTAATTCCTCATCCAAGGTGTATCCATGTTGCATATTTTCGATGGACATTGCTACAATCAAAATTTTCATGCATTTCTCATTTTTCGTGTAGAATGGTCCATTGAAAGTATCAACATGGGTACTCCTTAGATTAGGAATCAAATTATGCATACAATGAGTTTTGCCACTCAAAATTTGAGTAAACCCATAGGGAGATAAGTTGAAAATACCAGTTGAAAAAAATTGCTTTTCTTTTTTCCCTATAAAATTTGATGATGTAATCTAATCTTATTTTATTATTTCCAGTATTATTTTATAATTTCCTTAGGGCAGTCATTTTAGACCTCAAAACTTCCCTAATGACATATGATGCAGCATTGGAATATGAGGGCCTAGAGGAGACAAGAGGCTCGAGTATCTTAGACCATTCATTTGAGCACTATGATCAAGTGTGGAGGCCAAATAAATATGGATCAATGAATTTTTCTGACCTTTTACATCATCCATGTTTCCCATAACGTTTTCCTCATAGGTTTCGAGTAGAGGCACTTTGGATAATTCCTAGGATTTTATCTCTAGGAGGACATGGGAAGGTGGGCTAATAGAAACATCATATTGGTACAGGGAAGCATTGTAGGTTGAATGTGTCATCTAAAAAGTTTAAAGGGGCTAGGTCATCTCAACTATGTGAATTTCATTGCAAAGGAAATGAGCAAGGTGATGTGGAAGGTTGGGGTCGAGCGAAGGTAGTGGGACACATTAGAAGTGGGGTCCAGAAGGATCCATGCAATCTTGAAAGGTTTACCCCAAACAATTCAAGGGGGTACTATTGAGGAAATTATGTGTAATAATTCCAACATTAAATTATCAATCCGGGACTCGTAAGCTTCGAGGCACAAGCACAGGTAATGCAAGATCAGAGCATCTAACCTAAATTAATATCAAATTCCTATTTCTGAATTAAGTACAAAATGCAAATAAACAATTTTAATCTCAATCTAAATCAATCAAACTTAATTTCAATGCAAGTGAAATTTAACTACAATGAAACCACACTGATGGATTAACTACAAAATACTCATAAGCTATCTACTGAATTCAACCTATGTTCAATGATTCATTCAATCACTCTAAAGATAATCAAAACAGAGAATTCTATTGAAAGAACATGAACACAAAATCTATGCTAAGCTCACGAATATGAAATCTATTTTAATCTAATGAATATGAAATCTAAACTAAGCTTTGAAGTTTCTAACTCAATCCAACTAGAGAAAGACATTTAATCAAATTACTTAAACATATAAACTTCTAAAAATAATTCTTAAACAATCTATGTCAGTGATGCTCAAAGAATCTGAGATCTATTGTTAAATTAACCATCCTATTCAACACTAAAAATAATCCTGAATGATGATTTAAATGAATCAAAACCTCTACTATAGAAACCCAAACTACTTATTCAAAAAGGGAAATTGAATTCCTATCTATGAGAACATTCTACAAACAATCTAATTAAAACAGAATAAAGACAAGCATGCACACTCTGAGATCAAAGACTTAGATTATAACTATAACTCCTATGAGATTTTGTAATATTTTATAAGCCGTGTACTTAAAAACAAGGTTAGAAAGAACTAAGAAGCTATCCATGCATATCTCATGAAATTAGATCCATGATACAAGACTTCAGAAATCAAACATGATTGTCATCGAAGTTAAGAAATATCGAAATCTTGTGCATGACTCTAATTCGAACAACTTAGAATTCATTAACCAATCGAAACTCGTACTACTAGATCATTCATGTTCACTATCGAACTCAAGAATTTCAAGATGTAAAGATCAGAATCCTCATAAAATACTAATACCAGATCGATTCTTACAAGATGAGGTTCCTTTGGAACATGCAATTAATTGTTAAAAACTATTACACTGTGTACATAAACCAATCAAACAAATCGCTCAACAATTCGATCTATAGGAATGAAATGAAACATTTAAATAAATACTCAAAACAAACCATTTAAATTGATTAGCCACACGATATACTCTGTGAAATCAACTCAATAAACTAACTCTGAATCTAAACTAGCAATGAACCTGGTTCCAGAAGTGGTGGGTCCTTACCACACCTAGAGCAAGGTGAACTAACTCAGTGCAATGAAAACTAAAATGCAATCATAAATAACTCACAGTGGAACAAGTGATGGAACTTGTATTAAATCAAAATGATGGCATACAAAGTCTAGAATAACATAAGTTCGTAATCAAAATTCTAGAGCATTACAACAATTACAATAGTATCATTACTCAATTACTTGGCTCCTCCCTAATCTGAGCTCATTCAGTCTTTAAGAAGACAACCAATGGAACAGAGCTAAAGTAACCAAGATCTTAACATATCAAATTTATTAACTAATGGCTATCACGGGCTCATGAAATCAATCTTTATTCAACTGCATGTATCTTCGTGAAGGATATTAAATTAAATTAGGTTGAGTTGTGTTGTCTTGTAACAAATTTTCCTTGTTTGAGCATGAAGTGATTTATTCAAATCATGGTCCTCTGCATGGCTGGCCCGTTCAGAACCAAAACCATTCACGTTCAACAATTTTGTACTAAAGAATTGTTTTGACCTTAACTTCCTTTTGGTGATGAATTTTTCCAAATGGTGTCTGGATTATATGAAAGAGGGTATTTTGAGCAGGATGAAAGTATTGGAATGTCCATATTCTTCACCATTTTATCACAAACTTCATATTTTCACCTACAACAATTTCATTTCATAGTCAACCTTGTAGTAAATAGTTTAAGTGACTTGTGAAGAATTTCGGCAATGCAACCCTGCAACAAAGGAACTTAGCAAAACGAGCATTAGCAAATCATGGAAAAATCATGTTTAATCATAGGAGAGTCAATAAAACTAATTATAACCAACCATAAAGTGTAAAATATGTATTTGGTGGCAAGTTATGGAATTATGATACAGAATAGGTTAAAAATACATGAATGTAGGCTATGTATGGTGGTATTGTATGATGAAAACATGGGCATATTTGAGGCCCAACAGGGACCGCAAGAGGAATTCTTGAGATTTTATCCTTAGGGTGTGGTGGCATTGTGAGTCTAGTTCCTATGTAATGGATGTCATGGCCTTGTAATGCAGTAATATATGCATCAAGTCTTGTAACTAATGGTAAGTCATGAATGAGCCGATAGTAGGGGGGGGAAATTCCACGTGGGTAGTGATATGATGCATGGCTCGAAAAACCACATGAGAGCCATGTGGGGACCATTTGGGTGCCACATGGTAGGTCATATGACATGCAACTAATGGATAGGAAACTAATTGAATGGCCATATCTTTTGATTTGGGAGTTATATTGGAGAAAATATTATATCATTGGAAAGGTCTCAACAAGAATAACAAAATGATGTCATTCATTATAAGCTTTGAGAAAGTAAAAAAAGGTCGAAATTTCATACACCATTTCCATAATTGGACCTTGGAGGTTGGGTCAACTTAGTAACTGCCTCCTTCTATCATTAGTAAGGTTTAGGGAGAGTAGGGGGTATGTTATAGAGTGGTATAAGAGCTTCCAAGTTCAACACTTGGATTGGATGGGCTCTATCATGTAAGTAACCAAGCGAAGGTTCAACACTGGACCTTGAAGATCTACTAAGGTCTTAAAGCCTCGTGATAGGTGTTAGGAACCTGCTTATTGTTGTGGATTGATTTTGTGTATGGGTTGATATGTCCTTGTATGCATGTGGCATTGTAATGTACTTTATTTTATCGATACTAATGTGCTAATTGAGGTGTAATGTTGTAGCTAGATTTACACCAATAAATTTTCATGGCCAAGACAAGGTTATAGCATTTATTATACAGTTGAGTTTTGTTAAAATATAAAAGTGGTGTGTGTATGATTGCACATAAAATATGCTAAGGACCAAAGAGATGAAATTCAAAGACCACAATAACAACAGAGGATGATACAACATAGAACCAACGGGCCAAGAAATGAATAAAAATATGGTAGCATATAGTTCTGACCACTTAGAGAATGGGAAAGACCAAAAATCATTTGAAAAAGGAGGAAGGAAAGATTCTCCTAACTTAATGGATACCCTATGGAGTTTAAGGGTGGAAATAAGAAGTGTTAAGATTGACAATGAAAGAATTTTCAAAGAACAAGAGAGAAAAACATAAGTCAATTGGGTCATATTTCAGAGTCCCTCAGACTTACAAAGGAAAAAGTAGCATGAGTTGTGTTATCACCTAGATTGACCTCAGGCTGAAGGGATGCAATTCCAGGGTAACCACAAACCAAGCTTAGCCTTGTAGCTAGCCCTACAAGGCTGGGAAAGGGTTCTTTCCTTTAGAATCTCAGTCAAGATGACCGAATCAGGTAAGGATTTTAGGCTAGGTATAGTAGCTCGAAATTTTTTGATTGAATTTTTTGGTGTTTGTTGGATCAGATGGAGCTGGGCAGTTTAGTTCTGGGAAATTAGGTCAGAAATGTAGGGTGTTCTATGGGGCAAGGTAGGCATAGGCTTTAGCACTCTTAGGCTTAATGAGGTGAAATGTTTGATTGGTGATAAGCTAAGAAGGGCATGTGGAGGTCATGGATCCTTCTTCAACATTAGAAAAAACATGAAATTTTGTGTGTTTTCCCAAGGCAGAGCATCAAAATTAATGGATTCTACCTATCTGACTTGAAAACATTCAACTAGAAGCAATTAAATGAATGAGGCATGCATAAAACATATGAACACATAATTACAGAAGAAGAAACTATGCTAGAACTCCATACCACAGGGATCCCATAAAAATAGCTACAAATCTTATTAATTTCCTTGCCAAACTGCTTACAATGATGTACAATCAAGCACAGAGCATCCAAGTGAGTCCAACCCTTACAAATGACAAAGATAATACATGATATAGACATCTAAACCAATCATCCTAGCCATCAGGGGTCGAATCCATGAGAAGAGGAGCTGTTTCAACCATTTCTAAACAAGGAACTGGAATCTAGGCAACCAAACAACTTGCCTCTAAAAGAGGGGAAACTGATTCATTGCCCTCAAAACCACTTTTAATCTAATGAATCTACCATCTACAACTATTTAACCATCATATTTACAAGCCATGACATTAATTACATCATTAAATCATCCACCATGAGAGATAAATCATGACTATAGTCGAAAACTGGCAAAATAGGCATCTTGAGCGAAATTTGCTCTACGCGCAACGCCACTGGTCCTACGTGTAGTGCCATTTTCAGGCCACGTTTGAAGGCCTTCCCATGATCAAAATTGAGCCCATGATAGCTCATTTGAAAGGTCTTCCAATCTAGTTTCTGTAACACCTAGAATTTCTACATTTGGAGCTCATATGACCCCTCAAAACTTGATTCCCCCAAGGTTGCTTCTGTGTGTCGAAAAACTGGCAGAAAGGTCAATTTGGAAGTGTTTTTGGACCTTTTGGTGGACTAATTTTGCTCTAAAAATTTTGAAAATTGCTAGGGTGCATGCCCTCACTACCTTGAATCCAAAAATGTAAGCCATTCCTTCATTGGATGCTCCTAGGAAAAGCACAACACCAGTGGCGCTGCATTATTGGGCAGTTTGCCTATGTATTAAAATTCAAAATTTTCAAATGAAAAAATCTGCCCAAAACTTGCCCAAAATTTGTGTGAAGCACCACCATCATGTGCTTTGATGAGCCAAGGAAGCCTCAGCCAACATTCTAAGTCTATCCTCCTCTTTCTTTCCTTTCAAGGCTCGCCTTAACCTAGCTTTCAGCTTCTTGATTCTTATGTTGTAAATCCTATTACGAGTCTTGTAATGATAGGCTATGTGTCTTAGAATCTGATTGTTTCTATTAGCCTTTTGTAGTAGCTTCTCAAGGTGTAGATTGACACTCTCAAGCCAAGTCTCCCTATCGTTTTCAATCTCCTGCTCAACAGGAGTCAATGTGACTTGTGTTTCTTTGCCACTTTGCCTTTTTGCTTTGAGCACTTCCAGCTCTATGAGGACTTGTTTGTCACTCAACTATTTGTTTTCCTGCTTTAAGTATGTGATGACATACTTGGCCCTCTCTAGGTTGTCCATCAAAGCTTGTATTTGAGCTTCCCTTTCCTGTATGATGATGTCTTTGATGGTTTCTTGATCTTGAGTCTCTAAATAAATGGTCTAAGTATCATGCTACTCAAACTCATCATGCTTTTCTAGATCAAAGTCTCTTTCCTCCTCATCACCAAGGTCTTCCTCCTGCACCTTTTCCTTCCCTTTATGTAGCTGTTGTACCCTTACCTGCTGTGTCGATGAAGAAGGCAAAGCCCCTTCCACATCCTGTGGAGCTAACATTTTCCTATGGGTTGATGAAGAAGGCAAGGTCCCTTCCACATCTCGTGGAGTAAACACTCGCCTAGCATCTGCAAACAATCTCCTTGTGCCTCTCTGATATGTCAAGTAAACTGGTACCTCAACAGTTCTTGTCTCCTTGATCTCTTTTACTATTTCCACATGACTAAAAGGCCGACCTGTTTCTCGAACCATTGATGGAGGAATTTGGGGTCCCTTAAACATGTCATGAGAAATGAATGTCTCCCAAGGGATGTTGAGGAGACTGAGATAATGAAGAATAATAATTTTGATCAAGGAGTAATGGTAGATGTTGTTCATCTGCTAAGGGTATGACTTCTTTTGCACAAGGTAAGCCATCTTATCAATGTTTCTAAACAAAAAGTATGGGAGGTTCAACATTTTCACCCTTGTAAAGTGCATGAGGAGCCTGAATTGGTAAGTGTACAACCTAGAAAATCTTCCCTCACAAGTGAAATATTTGATGATGATCCTCATCAAGGGGACATACCTGTTCTCAAGAAATTTGAAAGGGAAAAACCTCTTCACTTGACTTCTATGCTAAGGTTTAATGTAAGGCTCATAATAATGCTCATCAAGATCTTGAACCTTTTTTTTTTTTTTTTCTGAATAAGGCTAATTCTATTATAATTCAAAAAGGTCAAAAATTACATAGCAGTTACAAAAGGGCATGGCTCAGAAATCTCGCCCAGAAAATGTTCATTTACCCAGCTTGTATCTACCAAGATTGAACACCGTCAAAATTGAATTACTGTCTTTTGCTGTATCTATGGCCTCTATGACTCGAAACCATGACTCTAAACGATACATAATAGGGACCTGAAGACATACAGACAAATGAACCCAAACGGCCGACACATAGACAGACAGACCCATGCTGTCGAACTGATACATAGACACGGAAAACAGAGACAAAATGTGGCTCTTGCGGCCTGAGTTGCCGAGAGCACCCTTCTTATCTTGCTCATTCATCATCAGTGGTGTAGGGCGCTTCCTCAATTTGGCACCCAAAATGAAGAGAGTCATTAGAATCAGAGAGAGGGATCATCACGCTGGAAGGTCGTCCCTAAAAAGGCGCGCTTGGGCCTGTGAGAGCTGGTGGACAAGCTATGGGGGAGCTTTCCCTGTCAGTTTCGCTAGGACCTGCAAGAGCTGAAGGACCGGCTAAGGGGGAGCTTTCCCTGACAGGGCGTTGCAGGTCGATAATAGGCCCTGTTCCATGAACAGGAGGAGGAAAATCCAGGGTGGCTTCTGCCGAATCTCTTAGAATATCACAATGCTCGACCGTTACAGAGATAATGAAGGTGGAATTAGCGAGAGCACAGGGAACCCGGTACCTTACCATAGGATGCTTGTGATGCCCACAGTCCATACTTCGATCGCTTTCCATGCCTCTGTCGCGCCCAGCTCTATTTCCATGAAAATGTTGCGGCTCAAAAGTGACTTCGACGGAGGAGGAAGGAGAATTGGGGCCAGGCCGCTGGATGGTGGCCCTTCCGCGAGAGCTACTGCGCTGACTGCACATTCTTTGTCTTTCACCCCTCATGTCTGAATTCCAATAATGAACTCGCGTACCGGGACCTGGTGAGAAGACCTTAATCGGGCCGAGGGTGGCCAAATCGAGCTCACAACGAAGATTTCTGAGGCGTATAGCAGTCTCTAAGAGGGCTGCAGAGCGTGGATGCTTTTGTTCCCTTCCCCAGTCCGCCGATTGATGCACCAGAAGAGCGGCAATATGCCAGACGAAAGCAATGGTATGCTCAAATGCCAGAGGGGTTCCGTGAATATTAACCTCCATAGCGCAGTTCACCAGGCAGTGCAGAATGGACGACATGACCAGCATTAATGCCGGCATAAGTTCTACTGCATGCGAGCCTACTATATCAGCTGCGGGGTACTGCATGTCACTAATGGGCTGACACCTGCCCATGTGACACCCCATCTGTCCTCCACTCGCATTAGACACCCGCATCCGGGAGGGAGAGGTCTTTCTGCACCAAAGAAATGCAGTCCTGTTTGAGTTTATCATCATCTACCATGTCAAGTGAACCTGAGAAGTATGGAATTAACTGAGATGCTCCCTGGTTAGCCAGCCTGTCTGCTACTTGGTTAGCTGTCCTTCTTACGTGCTGGAAGGTGATGCTTGGGGGATTTTTTAGTTTTTCCTCCAGAGATTCCAGCCGGCTCAGCAATCTCCAGCTTGAAGCGACCTTAACAGCTGGAGTACCTGCCTGTATTCTTTGTGCAGCAGCTATAAGAATGAGAGAGTCTCCTTCAACCTCCAGAGGGTAGAAATGTTCTTGTTCTGCTATGCATATGCCTGCCCAGAGTCCTTCCATTTCTGCTGCGTTGTTAGTATCTTTACCAATCGATCCATAGAATATATGCAGTATTGCTCCAGTATGGCTTCTAAAAATTCCTCCAAAGCCCGTGGGTCCAGGATTTCCTTTAGCAGCCCCATCAAAATTTAGCTTGTAGGAGTTGTTTGCCGGAGGGAGCCAGCTTGCTGAAGAGGTGGGGCTAATTGTAGGACGAATGCTGACCTTTGCTAGAACGGAGAGATCCAGATTCCATGCTTTCAGAATGTCACATTCCCTTGGTGAGTCTGGCAGATCTGTGGCGGACCATATTCTGATAGCCAGAGTTTCTTGTAAATTCTTTTTGAGGATGAGCCACAGAGCATCTATGGACCTGAAGGTATTATTGAAGATTCTATAGTTTCTTTCCTTCCAGAGAGTCCAGTATAGAAAGCCTGGTAAAAGACTCCACAGAGAGTTGAGAAGCTGGCTCTTAAAAGGGTTCTTGGTCCATTGCCTTATATTTTCTGTTACATCTTCCATCCTTGCCTCCGATCTCATGTTGCAATCTTCAACTTTCTTCCAAAGTTGCGTGGCTAGCTGACAGGTTTCCATTAGATGACTGATGGTCTCAGAGTGGAGGTTACAATTTGGGCATCGTGATGGCCCAATGAAACCGCGTTTTATCAGGTTGTCCCAAGTGAGTATGCGCCGTTTGCTGAGAAGCCATAAGAATGTTGAAACTTTGGGCCATAGTCCTGGCTGCCAGACTTTTTCCCAGATTCGGTCCCTGTTTGCCTGGATCTCTGAATACCTCAGCTGATGAGCTTCTTTTGTGGTGAATGTTCCTTTGGGCGTATGACCCCATCTTAGTCGGTCCTGCTGGTTGGAGTATCGGATTCTTCTGTAGGTGAGTTCTTGATCTATGTCAGAGTGCGATTCTCCCTGCCAATCCATTTGCCAAAGGCTGGCCTGCTTCCAGATTCGGAAGTCATGATTTGAGGATTGTTGCCAGAATTGATGCACGTGAGTAAGGTTTTCCTGCTGCATCTGCATTTGCCATAGAGGCTTTTGAAATAAAGTTGCCAGCTTTGGGAGTTGTTGCCATGAGTCTTCCCAGAACCTTGCTGTTGTACCTGAATGAATCTCCCAGAAACTGTGTTCTTGAATGAACTTGCTATGGAGCTTTGCAGTGTTCCAAATGGGTGATCCGGAGATTGAGGGACTGATTCTGATGAGATCTTTCCATTGACTACCCGGGACATATTTTGCTTGCCATAATCTGGCCCATGGTGAGTGTGGCTTGGTGATCCAATTCCACCACATTCGTGCTCCCATCGTATTATTGCTTTGAAGTGGATCTCGCAGGCCTAAACCTCCCTCTGATTTGATTTTGCAGACGTCTTTCCAGTTGACAAGAGCCCATTTTCTGTTTAAGCCAGAGGAACCCCAGAGGAAGTTGCGTTGAAGGTTGCGAATGGTCTTGAGGACCCATTTTGGAGCTGCCATAATGGAAAAGAGATACAAAGGCATAGCCTGTAGAACCGATTTGATTAAGACCAGTCTACCGGCCATGTTAAGAGCCCGGAAAGTCCAAGAAGATAGCTTTGATTCTAATTTATCTAGAAGAGTCTTCCATGAGGCATGCTTGACTGCAGAGTCCGCGAGGGGAGTGGTAGAGGGAAAAACTCCCCTAGGGCTTTTTGGGTGAAACCCTAGCAGACTGAAAGTTGTCTATTCAAAGAAACATGCATTCATACAGCCATTATGCTATTATAAGCAAATTCTATGATAAGGGTATGTACCTTTAGTCCTACGTTTGAGAAGGCCTTTAGGGTCCAAACCCTTCTTGGAGTTCCCTTCTTCTCCTTTGTCCTGCAAAACAAACAATTCACAGAACACAACAGTACATGGACAAAAACTTATAAAGAAAACATCTTCATGTTACAAAGAAAGGTAGTTAGTTATGAAATCCAAACAACCATTCACACATGAATTCAAAACATGAATATCATTAACATAAAGAGGATTCAATTCGGGAACCAAGACATGTGTTTCATTTATTATAGACAAATAAAGTACATAAAAAGGAATATGTTCACCTGAGTCACCTACAGCAGGCTCCAAGCAAGGCTTCCTTCCGGATCCGTTCCAGCCTCAAGCCTCTAACAAAACTCCTTCCATGACTCTCTCCATGATGTCATAAATAGTGGATGAACATCAACACACAAGGAAACAAAGGTTTCCTGCACAAAATGGGGGAAGTGCAGAAGGCACAAGGGACTTCAGACCTGGTCAAAGGGAAAATCTCAGCATAATAACCTTTCTCTCTATTCTCTCCTCCATTAGGCCTTCCCTTTGAGGTCTTTTTATACCATCTCCAAAGTAGTTTTTTAGTTAGGAGTTGGTTGGGAACAGTTGGGCCACGGGCACTAACAGGTGATCAGCAGGTA
The DNA here is from genome assembly GCA_031772625.1 of Pinus tabuliformis. NCBI lineage: Eukaryota > Viridiplantae > Streptophyta > Pinopsida > Pinales > Pinaceae > Pinus > Pinus tabuliformis. The sequence continues at coordinate 55,028,985 of CM062819.1, read as the reverse complement.
AAACCCGCGATCTCCGCCTGAAAAGAAGGAATTTTATATTTTTTTAAGTGTTTTAATACATACACGTGGGTTGGATATACACAGACCCGCGTATACACGCGTTTAACTCAGGGCAATGTCGCGTATAAGGAATAAAACACTGTTTTTTAAATTTTAGGACCAGGTCTGGAAGGAGGGCTTGCCCTAGGCCATGTGTACAACATCACAAACCATAAGAGTGAGATTTGGAGCTATAACAGATGCCCCCTAATATATGAGGTCAGAAGGGGTACATGATGGCCGAAATATATTATGCGAGTACATGGAAAGGAAGTCTGTCAAAAACCGAGGAGGACTTCACCAGAATTCAGCCTGCCAAGCTACCAAAGGAGATCAGAAAGAAACACTGTCTGAGGCGGGCATACCCATGCTCAGAAAAAGTAAAGCATGTCCGCATATCAAGTACAAGCGGATCCACTAAGTATACAAGTATAAATGACTGAAAAATACATAATGGATCATTTGATCATAATGAACAAGTACATGTCTGAATATCACATATAAGACTGTCAATGATGCTGAAAGATGCAACGGATCACTGATATCAAGGACTGATCCCAAAAGGTACCAACTGAACATGATGAAATAGGATGGTACTACACTGCAAACTCAGGTGCCAGCATATAGAATGTCGCCATGACTGACTGCAACATATAAAATGGAGTGGTATCAACTAGCAGCAACAGGAGCAACTGTCAAGTGAACCAATGCATGCTGATACAACCTGAGGTCTTCACCGACCACCGTGGTACATTTCTACACCATGGGAATAAATCATCTGAAGTCGACCATGTGAGAAATCGTTTGATTACCGGTCATTGATGTATACCGTTAACAAACGCGAGACTACTCGCCGATAATGATAATGAGCGTCAAGGTACCCAGTACAATCTAACAAGTGTGAATAGATGAGCTGGAGTCGAACACCTGTAAGAATCTATCGATCAGGAGACAATGATGGTTTCCCACTGTCGATAGTGAAGGATCTGCCACTAATGACTGCAAACCCCAAGGTACTGCCAAATGGACTCTAGATCTTTGCCCCAGAGCAATGAGTCGAAGTCGATAGGGAAAGATTCGGTAGAAGGAAGGCATTAAGGCATCCTCCATCAATCTAGCGCGAGTGTAACCCATAGGCTAATAATGTGGAAGGAATCGGACGAAAAAGATGTAGTAACCCAACCGAAGTACATTTCCGGCGTACACAAGATGTGGCTAGCGCACTGCAGAAACCCTCTGAACCAACCAATAATGAAAGCCGACACAGAGGCGAGGTATCCACCAATAGGGTCAAATGGAAACCAAGGTACTGCATGAATCCCAATGTGTGATAATGTAAGCTGATGTCGAACACAAGGGAAACCACACAGTCAAAGACCCATGATAATGATCGATGCTGAGCACAAGGTGACCTATCAATAATGAAAATAGGGCCAGGGTGCGGCTCTAGGCCTGTCCTCAGAGCAAGTTGTTGTCGTCGATAAGGACAAGACCCACCAGCAAGAAGTCAATGGGGACCTTCTCAAACCGGCATGAGTAAAGGACCAATATAACTGATGTGATGATAGACATGACACTGACAACCAGGGATGGCCGACTGAAAAAATGAGTCAAGAGACACCGCAGAGAGGCTGACTCAGGCTAACTTCCCTTGAACAAAAGCACGACTCAATGTGACTATGTGGCAGCATATGATGACTCTGTATAAGTTCGCCATGCAGGAGGCACGAACGAACCCTCCATATGATTGGAAGAGATAACCAATCGGGGGAGAACTAACTCAATAACAAGATTATAGTGTACCTAAGTCAAACTAAATCCCACCCATGTGGAGGAGACTTTGTTTTGAGTGCTTTGTTCAAGGGCGACACGACTGACTCTAGCTGCCAACAATAAATGGAAATAATGTCCCTGTTCCCGCTCTTTTTGGAATATTTAATTTTTTTGTCTTTTTCTGTTAAGCCGGAAAAAGAATAAAAGAATGCTATGGTACAGTGGAAAAAGCGAGTGTCGGTGAAACAGATGATCTAGTTCCCGGGACGGGAACGTTCCTATGCTCAATGCAGGGAGGTGAACACTGGTCAGTGACACTCAAAGGTATGCTCCTTCCACGGGTCAAGGTGTGTCAAGCTGCAGAAGTCAAAGGTATGCAAGGTTGACTTTGCAGACGTCATGGTCAAAAGTTGGCTTAAACACGAGTCCAAGTGAAGTCGGCTTTAGGCCAAAAGGTGCAAGTGGTCAACATGCAATGCAGTAGTACAACTCAACACAAAGGAGCATCTAGGGTATAAGGCCAGAACAAAGCGGAGAAGCTAGAGGAATGAGTCTTCAACGCATAAGTCATGGCGGGACTACAGAGGACTCCCGAGCCTACTCAAATCGGAGCAGCATGGGCAACAAATGTCAGTGAGGTGCTAACTAGGATGCCCATGTAAAGGATGGCTCTACCATCGTGTCATGATTTAAAGAATCGGCGAGTGAAGATGGCTTACGAACCATAACACAATGGGATCGACCCTATGGCAGATGTATCGGTCAAATGGAGGCTAGTATGCATAATGCAATGGAAAAATGGTGTCCCTAACCTATATGCCAGTGAGAACACGATACCTGCCATGACGGGTCAGGGGTCATGCGACTGTCTCGAACTGTCGAAAAATGTCCAAAATGTCCTGAAAAACAATCCAATCTCGACATTCCAAGCTCCCAAGTTAAAAGTCACATGAGGCCAAACAAAATAAAATTTTGAAAAAATTTTGCATTTTCAAAACTTATAAAAAGCATTTTGGACTCACCATTTTTACCATTTGAGTTTGAGAGCAAAAGATTTGGAGCAAAAGGAGCAATCTTCCCACAGCCAGATTCAACCATTCAAATTCGTCGAATACCTCCAAGTAACCCTTATACTTAGCTTGCAAATGATTGTGATAGTTTTTAAGATTTATGACTGAGGTTTCACCGTTAAACTTTTGTCAAAATTTCGCTCGCGGCGTATACGCGGGTTGGTAATATCGAACCCGCGTATACGCGAGCCCTACATGCAACTGTGTGCAAAGGGACCCGCGTATACGCCGCGAATCATTTTAAACAAAAACTAACGGTTTTAAAATCAATTTTTTTCTCAGGATGCCTATCACATGGCGTGAAAGAGAACATGCAGCGGTATACAATGAAGTTATGAACAGTCCAGAAGCATTGGATGCACTCCAAGGATGCGGTTTGCTTAAATTTTTCAAATTGCCAAATATGAAAGCGAACACGCGATTGCTCGAGATGCTCATTGATTATTGGGATGTCGATGAGGAAGCTTTTATGATCGATCAGATGCCACTCAGGGTAGAAGTGGAGGACATCTATTTTATCACGGGCCTTTCCCGAAGGGGAGAGGTAGTACAGTCCCGGGGCAAGTCACGGAGTGCCCTCTCTATAGAGGACTATGTACAGATATACTACCCTAGACATCCCAAGAAGGTTGGGAGCCATATTTCCATTACACATGTGGCGAGTTTGTCACTTAGGATAATCCTATTTACCATGGCTCGGGTGAACGGATCATCCTCTCTGCATCAGGCGTCACGGCAAAACATGAGCGTGGCAGTTGATTGTCTTACTACTATGTTTGACTGGTGTACTCCTCTTCTGGCCAACATGAAGAGCCAGCTCACTTCTATCAGGAGGGGTCAAACTAAAAACTTTGGCTATGGAAGCATCTTGTGCACTTTCTTTTTCGAGAAGGTTCCCGCACTCCGCCCCAGGGTAGCAGTTTCCATCAGTACCCCACGTGATCCACGCATGGGCTGTTAGAAAATTATATATTACGGAGCAATGGAACACATAAAATATTGCAGAAATATAAACACAGAAAACGCACAAAACAAGAGAGACACAGATATACGTGGTTCACCCAGTTTGGGCTACGTCCACCTCGAACAGCCAGTCCTTCCTTTTTATTATCCAGCAAAATGAAGAGACACAACCTACAGCAAATCCGTTGTAATATCCTCTGTTTTCTCTCACAGTCTCACCTCTCTGTTTCTCACTCACAGAATACACATCTATCACACAGCCTCAAATACAATACCCTCATACAAAGAGAGGGGTTGCCTTCTAGGGCAAAAAACCCTAAACTAAACATAAGTTCTACCGTCAGATCATCCGCCTAATGAATGGCCCAGATTGACTAGAAATTACTATACTTTTACAAGGCAATTTTACAGTTGTTTTTAGCTTCGGGGGCGCTGCCCCCGAAACCCCCCACCAAGGGGGGGCTCCCAAAGGTCACAGCCGCCCCCCCTGGACCCCCCCTGCAGCGAATATTTTACGGGCGGCGTTGCCGCCCCCATTTCGAACTGGGGTCCTATGTGGCAATACCTTTGAATATAGAAGATAATCAGGCTCCACACCCAACATGGGCCGGTGGGCTGATCTGATGAAACATCTGGGGGGTGGGGAGGTCCCAAGGACTGCATTTGACGATGACTTCTTCACCTGGTGGGATCAGCAGATCATCGCCGTGGACGACTACCCCTATGCTGGACTGGATTTCCGAGGAGATCGTGATTTAGCGTTGCCACCAAATGCAGCATGGGGCGAGATCGGTAAGATTTTTTGATTTTATGATTTTTTTTAGATTTTTCAAATATAATGATGAATTTTGAAAAATATTTTTTTATGAGATTCAAATGACTGATATGATGATCATGTTCCAGACATTGGGCCTATACGACCAGATGGATTCCCGCGGCATGGACGGCGTGGCCAAGGAGCCGAAGAGGCAGCTGCTGATACAGAACGGACTCTAAACAATGTCCAGCGACACTTGGCGAGACTGAGCTGCCGAGTACCGATGGCCATCATAGAGGACCTTCCTCCAGATATGCAGCGTCATGTGGTTCGCATGCCACGTGACTGGGTTCGCATCTTTCGGCGTGTGGCCACTGCTATAGTGACATACTTAGACGCTCATCCTGAGCCGAGGCATTAGATATGCCGGACATGATTATGGGCATTTGAGTCCCAATTTTGTATATTTTTGGACACACATATGTACACTCGAGACGCTTTGTGATATATATATATATATATATATATATATATAGATATATATATAGATATATATATATATATATATATATATATATATATATATATATATATATATATATATATATATATATATATATATATATATATATATATATATATATATATATATACAGTTTGACTTTTTGATGCGTGATTTTATTGTGATGAATGATTAATATGCCAGTCTAATGCTTGATTAGCGATAGAATCAGCTAACCAATTATGAGATCTTGGAATATGCAAATAATTAATATAAGTAAATGATCTTTGCAACAACCTCATCCTTAAATAATGGCGATATAAAGATGGATCCCGTACCCGATAAATGTTATTTAATTGAGACACTATCAATTGAGAATCAAGATAAACTACCAACGAGTCGATCCCATGAGAGATTGCCTCGGATAATAAATTAATAACAGCAGTATACTCGGCCATATTGTTTGAAGCAGGACCGATGCACACACCTCTTGATGCCATCAATTGACCAATTGGATAATAGAGTACCCAACCTGCGGAAGCAAGATTCCGAGTGTGCCGACTAGCACCATCGGCGAACCCAAAATAAACCAAATCATCCATCAACACCTGCCAAAGCAGACCAAAAAGTGCTGATATCAGAAAACTCTCGATGATATATGTACAAATATACATAAAATACAAAGAAGCCATTGCCTGGTAAAACTAAGCAAAGTACTTCTTTAGGTAGAGCCCATTTTGGGGCTCCGCCAGCTTGTTTCCTTCGAAATCAATTAACTCATATGATCCTTTTTCTAAAACTCGTTTAATGATGAAAGGACCGTACCACATAGGCTTAAATTTGCCTGCACCCAAGGCGTCCTTATCTTGGTCATAGACCAGGACAATGTCACCTTCAGAAAAGACTCGAGGATGGACAGACTTATCATACTAAGTTTTAACCCTTTTCTTATGGGCCTCATTCATCGTGGCGGCATCTCGACGCTGCTCATCTAGATGTTCCAAGTGAACCAGGCGCTCCTCGAGACTCGAAGTCTCAGGAAGAAGCTCAACAGCCAACTTCAGAGATGGAATTTCACATTCAACCGGAAAGATAGATTCCATCCCGTAAACCAACTGAAAAGGAGTAAAACCAGTAGCCGTTTTGACGGAGGTTCGATATGCCCAAAGAGCCGAATACAACATAATGTGCCAATTGGACCGATTTTTATCGATTGTCTGTTGGAGTATCTTCTTAAGAGTTTTATTGATTGCCTCGACCTGTCCATTGGCCTGAGGATAATAAGGGGACGAATGCTCCTGACGGAAACCTAATTTAAGAGCCAATTCGGACATTAATTGATTCTGAAAATGACTGCCATGGTCAGTGACAATCTCTCTTGGGATGCCGAATCTTGAGATAACCTGATTGAAAAGAAACAAAGCTGTCGTGTCACTGTCGTTCTTATAAGTAGGCATGGCCTCAGCCCACTTCGTAAAGTAGTCTACAGCCACGATAATGTACTTGTGATTCGCTGCTGAAGGGGGATTACAAGTTGTAAAATCAATACCCCACTTAGTAAAGGGACCGACGGTGACAATGGGAAAAAGGGGAGCTGGATGGGTGCGCATCTTGCGAGTAAAAATTTGACACGGGTGACAGTGTTTTACCGCTTCCACACAGTCCTTAAAAAGTGAAGGCCAAAAATAGCCGGCACGTAAGATGCGCTGGGCTGTAGCAAGCCCTGATAGATGACCGCCACAAGCTCCACTATGGCAATCATTAAGCACAGACTCTGCTTCCTCTAAGGTTAAACAACACCGAAGGATTGAATCAACCCCTCGACGGTATAACGTGTCACCAATGATAACATAGTTTTTAGCCAGGTGACGTAATTTGCGACGTTCATCCTTAGAGAAAGTAGAGGGAAACTTCGAAGTCTGGAGATAAACAATGATATCTCCATACCAACGGTCGAGTGAAGAGATGAGGAATAAATGTTCGTCGGGAAAACTTTCCTCATAAACAGTATCCTCTCCACAAGGAAGCTCAGAAATCAGCTCCGCGAAAACCATAGATTTCTTAGACTTGGCTAACAAGAACTCGAGATCAAATTCTTGCAAAATGACTATCCATCTATTATATTTGCCCCCAAACACTCACCTACTGAGGACAAATTGAAATGGATTGACCGCCGCTAAGACAAAAGTTTTGCGAAGCAAGATATAATGACGGAGCCTCTGGACAGCATGGACAGTTGCCAAGGCCAACTTCTCAATGGGAGAATAGCGGAGTTCAGGACCTATTAAGCCTCGGCTCAAATAATAAATCACGTGCTCGGCAAGAGCATCGTCTTCCTGAACTAGAACCATACCAATGGTTGATTCTGCTGCAGCGAGATATAAAAGGAAGTCTCTCCCATAATCCGGTGGACTCAAAAGCGGGGCAGAGACTAATGCCTTTTTCAAAGCATCAAACGACCACTGCGCAAAGTCGTCCCATACAAATGGAACTCCTTTTCGTAGCAAACGCATGAACCCTTTAGTGATCTCAGCATAGTTTGCTATAAACCGTCTTAAGAAATTAGCCTTCCCTTGAAGACTTTGAAGTTGACGAATTGAGGACGGGGGAGGCAACTGAACTATTGCCTCAACCTTGAAAGGATCAACTCGAATCCCTTCATTGGACACTATGAACCCTAACAACCGACCGGATGTAACCGCAAAAACGCACTTGTTGGGATTCAACCGGATTTTATAAAAACGACAACGTTCAAAAACCAATCGAAGATGACTAGGATGATAAGTTCTCTTTCGAGAACGAGCAGCGAGATCATCCAAGTATGCCTCGATGACACGTTTGATGTCGTGGAAAGCGTATGACATGGCCCGCTGAAAAGTGGCTCCAGCATTTTTGAGACCAAAAGGCATCTTTCTATATGCAAAGGTACCCCAGGGACATATAAAATTTGTCTTATGTTGATCTTCAGGACGGATAGAGATTTGATTATAACCCGAAAAACCATCCGTGAAGGAAAAAATTTCATTACCCGCACACTCGTCGATAATCTGATCAATGAATGGCGTGGGGTAATTGTCTTTTGGACAAGCCTTATTTAGGTCCCTAAAATCGATGCATACTCGGATTGTTCCTTGCTTTTTGTCCACAGGGATTGGATTAGAAACCCAATCAGTAAGAGGAACAGGGTATATAAAACCCGCCCTTAGCAGCTTCTCAACCTCAGCTTTGATAGCCGCTGCTTTCCTAGGGTTGACTGGCCGAAGCCTTTGACGAACTGGTTTTGCATTTTCGTACGTCTTAATCTCATGTTGAACTATAGAAGGATCAATGCCAGGCATTTCCTCATAAGACCAAGCAAATACATCACGATATTCCTTGAATAGGTCGGTGTAAATTTGAATTTCTTCAGGGGAACACTCAATTCCGATGAAGATATTTTTAATGACATTAGGGTCCCTAGAGATGTTTATAGGTATCGTTTTTGAAATTACCGACATATTACCTTCGGCACGAACACGTGCTGGAGCCAAAGGGTTCGACACCGTACAAACATCACTAGCGATGAGCTCGGAGAATCTAGATTCTACTTCCTGCAATGGAGGAAGAAAGTATGAACGATGGTGTAAGTCTTCCCAAGGTCGATCTATACCCATCATTACTTCGAGGATTGCTTCTTCAGAAGGCAGAACCGAATCTAAGCAGTCCAAGGCAGAGGTAGAATCAAGGCTCCAAGCCGGGGCCACATGACCATCTAACTCTTCTTCGGAAAAAGGAGTAGAATGGTTGTCTGCAGAGTCTACGATAGACTGATATCTAAGCTCAGCTACAGATATAGGGAATGCCATTCCATTTACTTGTCCTTCAACTAATGTGGTCGTAGGTGAAGGCAAGGTCCAAGGGTCTGAAAAATAATGAGTTCGGAAGAACTCTTCTGGAGGAGACTCCTTAGATGATGAAATAGCATTAATTTTAGCAAAAGGAGAGGGAAGATCAAATGTACCCATTAATGAGGAATACATCCCTACTCCTAAATTCTCAGTCGGCGGGTGAGGGTTATCCACTAAAGGGACAGTAGAGTCAGAGCTTGCTTGAGGATCAACTGGACAATAGTCCAATTGATCAACCTTAACGATTTTCCCCTCATGAGGAAAGCAAATTACACGAAACAGAGTCGAAACAACGACATCCATCTCGTATACCCAGTTCCTTCCTAATAGGAGATTATAGTCTAGGTTAGCGTCTATGACCTCTACTTCAATATTGACGACCTTTCCCCCAACACATATAGGAAAGGCTAGGATAATCCCATGCGGCTTGTGAGAATGACCGTCAAATGCAGTCAAGATGGTGGGTGAAGGAACAGCCGAAGGTGATCCAATAGCCTTCTAGCATGACATCAACATAACGCATGTGGAAGCTCCTTCATCTACTACGGTGCGAAAAATATTGATTTTCCGGTATGTTGACTTTATTTGAAAAGCCATATGATGAGGGAGTCACTTTTTGACATTTAACATGTCAAAAGTGAGCACTAAAGAGTTAGTTGGATCGACTGCTCCAATTGTGGAGAGTAAAGCACTTCTCTAAGCTGGACACGACTGGAGAACCTCTAAAGCGGACATGGCGCACGGACTCTGAGCCAGATCCTCCACAATGGAGTAATTCTGGGCGGCCCTAGCATTAGGATTAATCGTCGCGCGTTTAGCGGAACCTTTCGGTATCCGTGGTATAGTCTCGACAGAGGGTCGCTCGATATGAAGGTCAGTACTTCCGGGAACAGTCTTGTCCTTGGAAGTTTCGGCTTCACCATAATCACGTGACCGAGTAGCCACATGGACGTTAGAACCCATCATGAGAACATTTGACAATTTTTCCCCTTCCTGGTTGCCCCCAGTGGAGGTTCCAGGGTTCGAACTCACGCCAGCAAGAAGTTGCTGCCCTTGGGGAAACGGGTTGGTTAACACAGCTTGAGAACTAGAAGTCCCTTGCTGTCCTAACAAGCGCTGAGCGTCTTCAATCTTAGGGCAGAGATGAGTTAGATGGTATCCACTACACAACTTGCATGGAAACTTGACTTTCTTTCTCTACTCATTTCTACCACCACCAGCATTGTTGCCAGATTTATTTGCATCAGGCTTCCCATCCTGGTTCTTTTTCTTACCTCGTCCTTTCTTTTTCCCATTGGAATTTTGATTTCCTTTGGGATTATCAGATTGGACGGCATTTATTGAAGAAGTTTGGGAAGCAGGGGGATTAGACGATGTGACTTGGTTGTTAGAAGCAGTTTGCAAGGACAACTGCTACAATTGATTCAACAAGTTCACGGTAGTTGTGTCTACTGACCCGACGATACCATCTATGTGCGGACCTGGCTTCGACTTAGTTACATCAACCTTAGATCCAGGAGCATCTGGCAAGTACTTTTGTAGGATCCCAGACTGAGAGTAGATCAATTCTAATTGCTGGGCCCTAAAAATGGCTTGCTCCTCAGAATAGACCCCAGACATGGAGACATCCTTGGAAATCTTGGGTTGTAAAGACTTCAAAAACCACTCGAGACAGTACTCCGGAGGGATTTCGGCTTTAATGAGCCTCTTTCTCCATCTCCATTCCTGAATATGATCAGAAATGTGGGTTGCCTTATCCTGACGAAAGGTGGCCAGAAGTTCAGTTCCGGCATCATAGCGGACAGGCAACTGGAAGTGATTTAAGAAAATATTGGCTAAGTCAGCAAACGATGTAAAGCTGCCCCCTGGCAACTCTATATACCATTTGGCCACATTACCAGTCAAGGTGCGCTGAAAGAGTCTCAACCTAATCGAGTCATCGATAAGGGAGTTAGATGAGCACCACAGATGGAACGTGGTTACATGGTCGCCCGGGTCTTCACCACTCTTCCCTTCGAATTTTGGAATGTCTGAAGGGAGTTTGGTTGGGACCGGAGGCCAGGACGGATTGTACCTGATTGGGTCATTTGTTAACTTAGTGAGATCTGGCAAGTTTAACGTTGCCAGAAACGGAAGTCTAGGAGGACCTTGGGGATTCCACCCAGACTGGGCAGAACTCCCAAAGCTCTGAAAAGATTGTCTTGGAATTTGGGAGGCACCAGGCTGCCCGAAGTGACCAGTAGAACCGGCTGAACCAAAGGGCAAGCCTTGTGGTCCAGCAAAATTCAGAGTTTGACCAACTCCTGTCATATAACTTCCATAACCAGTAGAGTTTCCTCCTAAAGCATTGTAGGGAGTTGATAACCCCTGATACTGATTCCAAGCCGAAGCAAGGGGATGAATACTTTGAAACATGCTAACCGTGGAGTACGGCCTATTCCCTTGTTGGCCGATAAACGGATTCCCAGTTCCTGCGCTACTAACCCTAGGGTTATTCCAACCTTGGAAAGGATTGTTGCTTTGTCCTACAGAAGAAAAAGGCATGGATCCTACTGTCGGGTTGGAATGTGGTATATGACCACTTCCGAAAGGAAAACCCTGGAATGAAGCCGATCCGCCCATCATGGACGTAGCGGCACTAAATGGAACCGATGGAATACCCTGTGATTGGGTGCCAAAAGGGAAGAGTCCAGTACCAAAAGCATTGGTTTGGGCATTTCCACTCGTGGACGGAATGGAGGTAGACCCAACTAAAGATGTGCTAGCAAAAGATCCGAACAAGGAAGCGGAGGGGATGGAAATGGTTCCTCCCCCTTGCATCGATGTTGGGGTTTGCATAGTCGTAGCACTCGTAGAAGCCATGCTTCCAGTAGTGGTCATCGATGGTAAGCGCGTAGCGTAACCTGGACTTGATGGTCTATGCATCGGTGTCCCAACGTATTGTAATACGTCTGGATGACTAGATGGTAGTGGAGAATTTGGAGCCACTAATGACTCTGAAAGTTCTTCTACCTCTATATTATTCTCTGCTTGAAAGCGAACTTGAGAAAGGACTGGAGTTTCCCTCTCTTGCTCAGAAGTGCCATGCCTTGCTTGGCCGCTAATGCCCCCGGAAGGAGAATCAATCCCCGATGCATCAACCGGCGTGGGACGGAACCCACTGGTAGTATTGCCTCTGCGCCTTCTAGGAGAAGGCTCTAAACTTGGTGGCGAGAGACCACGAAGTCTTCGAGACCGTCTTGGAGATCGGTCAACCACTTTGAATTTTTTGTTATGATCTAACTAAAGACTCAAAAAATTGAAAGCTAGGCCAACTAGGAGCACAGAGCACACACTATAAAGTCCCTAAAGATACATCCAGTCAAACAACTTCCAAGTATTTCCGCTCTGGGTGATTAAGACCGGACACCAAAATACAAGAAAGTGAAATAAGGGGCCTTCCGAAGATAGTCTGGGATGATGAGGGCCCAGTCCTATCAGCGAAGGTATCAGAGGAAGTTACGCTGACCTCCTAACAACAGCCTGCGCCGGTGCAAGCCCCCAAGCTTCGCAAGGGTGCCCTTCAGTAGTACTGTCGAGAGTGATGCAACGTCGACCTCAGGTGCCACGGGATTCCCCTTCGCAGCCACCTGTGTAGTTCCCTAGGAGAAGCAACTATGGATACCAACTTGTCGCAGAAGCCAGGCGGACCAGTCGTGAGGTAAGTTCGGACAAGTAGGAGAGGGGGTATCTCTCTTCCTTGTCGTCACAGACCCTCGTGCTTAACTCCCAGATCCGGAGCTTTCCTGGTCTTCCTAACGCTATTGGATTGTCTCTCGTTATTCAGACTCCTACGTTTGACGTTTATATGGCCTTGGAGAGTTAAATCTCCACTCGCCTAATCCAAGGCCCTAAAATCCTAATCTTGTTGGTGTAACTGACTAAAACAAAAAGTTCTAGTGAATTTTAGTTAGCGCTTGATTTTATTAGGCTGTTCTTTAAGTCACAAGGTAACGGAAGTGAAACTAGTGGTGTTTTTTGACGCAAAAGAAATTAATAAAAACTTAACTACATGCACATGCACTTTTTCATTTTTCGATGAAGAGCAATTTCTATAGGGTTCAGAGGTACTTCCAATAAAACAAATTTTTCTCTTCTTTTTCGTTAATGCACACTTCACACTCACAAAAGTTAACAAAGCTATATATGCCTAAAAGGGGATGCAAATCTATCCTAATGCAACAACTATATGTGGATGCAAGATTCAAAACTACTCTAAAAACAAAAACGAAGGTTGCTTGTTTATCAAACTTTATCTTGCCACTTAAGATGCCTAGATGGAATATGAGATGTTTCCATTCATTTCGTCTAAACACTAAAAACAAGTTCTAAGACAAACATAAAGCACTTTCACTTCTCTAAAAGGAAACCAAATGAAAAACAAGTTCAAGAAAGCAAAACTAAGATTTTCAAAAGATTTTCTTCAAAGCAACAAACAAAAAGTCTTTTCAAAAAATGCTCTCAACAACACTGAAACTTGTGATCGAAGAATAGGCAATTAAACACTTTTGCGAATCAACGCCACTTAATGGATGAAAAACTAACAAAAATACATGTGTTTGAAATCACTCTTAACAATCAAAAGCAGCAATGAAAGCCTTGGCAATAAAAACCAAAACGATCAAAAAGACAAATTCCAAGAAAGTGTCCAACAACAACTTTCATGAAACAAAGAAGCAGATGGTCACAAAAAGCGATTTTGTCAAGCAAACAAAAAGGTCACCAAAAGCAAGATTAACACAAAGATTTAATTCAATCTTCCTACCCTGATGAAACAGAGCAGCCAGGATTCCTAGGCAGAAATCTTGCGTGCCTTAGCAAAAACGATGACGCTTGCAATCAACAAAAAACCAAACCAACACTCCTTATAATCAGAGAGAATTCAGAATGAGATGCTCGCTGTAAAAAAAATAACTGATACTGCAAAATAACTGTTTCAGACTGACTCAAACCACCAGACAAACCTTCAGAGGCCAAAAAAGATTTACAAATCTTGAAAATTGGGATATATATGCGACTGTACTGTAGTACAGATTGCATGTATACGCGACTGTGTTTGAGGAAACCTACGTATACGCGGGTTCACTCAAAGAAACAAGTGTATATATGCTTCTGTATCTAAGAAAAACAACGTATATGAAAAGCTTCAAGAAAAATAAAAAAGACAAACTGAAGAAACTGGCAAAGCTTAAAGTTCAAGTACAGACCAGACAGTAACAGCAAGCAGACAAGGCAGCTGAGCCCTGATTGGCTTGAAAAACACCCAAACTAGGAACAACAAGAGTGTTGTCCCCAGTGGAGTCGCCAATTCTGGTAGAGGGAAAAACTCCCCTAGGGCTTTTTGGGTGAAACCCTAGCAGACTGAAAGTTGTCTATTCAAAGAAACATGCATTCATACAGCCATTATGCTATTATAAGCAAATTCTTTGATAAGGGTACGTACCTTTAGTCCTACGTTTGAGAAGGCCTTTAGGGTCCAAACCCTTCTTGGAGTTCCCTTCTTCTCCTTTGTCCTGCAAAACAAACAATTCACAGAACACAGCAGTACATGGACAAAAACTTATAAAGAAAACATCTTCATGTTACAAAGAAAGGTAGTTAGTTATGAAATCCAAACAACCATTCACACATGAATTCAAAACATGAATATCATTAACATAAAGAGGATTCAATTCGGGAACCAAGACATGTGTTTCTTTTATTATAGACAAATAAAGTACATAAAAAGGAATATGTTCACCTGAGTCACCTTCAGCAGGCTCTAAGCAAAGCTTCCTTCCGGATCTGTTCCAGCCTCAAGCCTCTAACAAAACTCCTTCCATGACTCTCTCCATGATGTCATAAATAGTGGATGAACATCAACACACAAGGAAACAAAGGTTTCCTGCACAAAATGGGGGAAGTGCAGAAGGCACAAGGGACTTCAGACCTGGTCAAAGGGAAAATCTCAGCATAATAACCATTCTCTCTATTCTCTCCTCCATTAGGCCTTCCCTTTGAGGTCTTTTTATACCATCTCCAAAGTAGTTTTTTAGTTAGGAGTTGGTTGGGAACAGTTGGGCCACGGGCACTAATAGGTGATCAACAGGTAAAACCCGCGATCTCCGCTCGAAAAGAAGGAATTTTATATTTTTTAAGTGTTTTAATACATACACGCGGGTTGGATATACACAGACCTACATATACACGCGTTTAACTCAGGGCAATGTCGCGTATAAGGAATAAAACACTGTTTTTTAAATTTTAGGACCAGGTCTGGAAGGAAGGGTTGCCCTAGGCCATGAGTATAGCATCACAAACCATAAGAGTGAGATTTGGAGCTATAACAGGGAGCTCCTAGGTAAGTAGAAGGTAGCTTGGAAATGGTATAACCCAAAATTCTGGCAATGTTCCTTTGAGAAGAGGGGGGGGTGTTGAAGAAGAAGAGCTGAGATTTCGAGGCGTTGATGGAAGTGCCAGATGCGTCGGAGAAGATGGAAAGCAGGGATTTAAAAACGGAGGCTTCTTGTGAGGAAGGATGACCAAATAACATGGTGTCATCAACAAACTGTTGATGTGATTGAGAAGGAAGACCATGAATAGAGATGCCTTTAAGAGCTTGGGAGGAAACAGCTGCTTTAAGAAGTCTACTGAGACCTTCTGCCATTAGAACAAAGAGAAAAGGTGAGAGAGGATCCCCCTGTCTAATGCCCCGAGAGGGGCGAAAGGGTTTGGAGGGCGAGCCATTCAACAGGACTGAGAAGCTGGGAGAGGAGATAAGGTTCATAATCCATCTGGTCCAAGTAGAACTGAAACCAAAAGCCAATAGCATTTTTTGAATATAATTCCAACTGAGCTTGTCAAAGGCTTTAGATAGATCCAGTTTTAGAAGCATACCTGGTTTTTTTAGAAGCTTTAATGAGTGAATCACCTCATTTGATAGAATAATACCGTCCATGATCTGCCGGCCTTCGACATATCCCGTTTGTTCTGGAGAAATGAGTAGTGGAAGGAGAGGTTTAAGCCTATTCGCTATGACCTTGGTGATAAGCTTGTAGATGACATTGCATAGCGCTATAGGTCTGTAGTTTTCAGGCTTACTTGCTTCTTTACTTTTTGGAACCAATGCTATGAAGGTCGTATTGAGGGCTGGGAGTATCCAATGCATAATTCGTGATTCCTCCACAAGTTCCCAAACTTCAGCTTTGATTAACTCCCAGAATTCGTGGAAGAAATTGGATGTGAAACCATCCGGCCCGGGAGCCTTGCCATCCTTGAGTTGGTTCATAGCTTCTTCAACTTCCTTAAGAGATATGTGTTGAAGCAGTTTATTGTTGTGGTCCTCTGTTATTATTCGAGGGATGTGTTGCGTTATTGTTCTGATTGCCTCATCTCTGTTACCTGAGGGCTCCCTGAGAATATCCTGAAAGTAGCCTGTGAATTCCTTCTCCATATCTTCATGTGCTTCTATTCTTTCCCCCTGTTGATTGTTTATGAAGGTGATGTTGTTGTGCATACGCCTTTGGATGGCTGTTTTATGGAAAAATTTGGTGTTCTTTTCCCCATCTTTCAGCCAGTTGATTCTGGATTTTTGATGCCAGAGAATTTCCTCTTGTCTCCTGCGTTCTTCTATTTGATTCCAAAGGATCTGCTCTTGTTGTGTCTGTTCCTCTGTTCTGCCTTCTCGAATGAGAGTTTGTTGAAGTGCTTCCATTTGCTTTTCCAGCCTCTGGCGATTCTCCTGAATGTTGCCAAATTGTGTGCGATTCCAGTTCTTGAGGACTTGTTTTAAGTTTTTCAACTTTTGTTGGAATTGATACATTTTGGCCCCCTCTGGCGGGATAAAGGACTTCCATGCTTCTTCTACCACTGTCTTGAATTTTGGATCTGTAAGCCAAAAGGCCTCGAATCGGAAGGGTCGATTGCAGCGTGTACCGGGCCTAGACCATTGTAGCATGATGGGCCAGTGATCAGATCCTCCTTGTGGTATGATTGACGCGTTAAAGTCCCCACCCAGATGTATTGCATTGTCCGATAGAAGGAACCTATCGAGCCTGGAGGATATATGATGAATGCCCCTGCGTTTATTCGTCCAAGTGAAAATTCCATTTGAGGTTGGAATGTCCATGAGTTGATTATTTTGAATGAATTCTCTAAGACCATTGCTGTCACTCTCTAGCCTGGTTCTGCCTCCTGCTTTTTCTTCCATCGACTTTATGATATTGTAGTCTCCTCCTCCGATCCAGAGGGGGTACTGCCTGTTCTCGTTTAGTATAGAGATTGTTTCCAGCAGATCTAGTTTTTGCTGAATATTTTGCGGAAAGTATACATTTGAGAGATGCCCGTGGATGTTAGTGCCAATGAGGTGGAAGGACGCTTGAATGAGGTGATGTGTTGCATGGAAGTCATTCAGTGTTAGAATCTGCGGATTCCATAGTATGGCAAGTCCACCTGAGGCCCCTGAGGCGTCAACTGAGATTGCGCTGCTACCTGCCCAGATCTTGTTTCGAACTTTTTCAATAGCTGTGTTGCTGCTTTTGGTTTCTTGAAGAAAAACTATGGATGGTTTTTCTTGTTGAATCAGGTTTTTGATCATCCGGTGTTTTGAGGGGCTATTGAGCCCTCTCACGTTCCAGGAGATGAGCTTCATGGAGACTGAGGTTTGGGTTTATAATACTTTGTCAACTTAGGGAATCGCCCCGATTCCATAAGTAATTCTCCCACTAGTATGGTCCTCTGTAGATCTGTCTTGCGTCCCCTTTTCTTGTTTTCTTTGAGAGTTTTTTTTCCGTCCCAAGGGCTTCCTCCTTGTATACCCAGACTTTTATTGTGCTGCACTTTGGCCAAGACTCCTTCAAGCCTGTCTATTTGCCAAGGGGGAATGGTGTTGAATTCTTTTTGTTTGCAGGCTGTTTCAAGTTTGAAGATGTCTAGACCCTCGAGGATAATATTTTCCGGATCTTCCTCCATGATGATAGGGGAGCTCTGATCTTCTTCATCTGCAGCTACCTGTAGACTTAGAGCTAGAGCTGCATCTATATCCATGGTTGAAGCCTGCTTCCATCAAGATCTTGAGCCTTATAACACTTCTCACCAACATTTGGAATCCTGGTGGCATCTAAAATAATAGATGGTGAGACTGTGAAAGTCACCCCAACAAGAGTCATTTCATTGTTTTTCAGGTGAGCTACAAAAAGTCTAGCAAGTTCATGGTGAAATTGGACTCTCTCCACTAGTTCACAAAATTCATAGCATCCAAGGTGTCTAAAACATGAAACTGCCAATGGAGAAGCCTGCAATTCTCTTAGGTTAGTTGGCTCTTCTCTTGTGATCTTGCCTCCCTTATGAGGTTTTTTGTGCTGCCTGGTTCTCTCTGCTGAACTGTCACTAGCTGTATTTTCCTCATCATATTCATAATCTCCTCTATCCATGTTTAGAAGCTTTTTTAATTGCACATTCTTTAGACAAAAATGAAGGGAATGAGTGGGATTTCTTTAGGGTTTGTAGGGATGTGTTTAGGATGGATTTATACACTTATGGGTAAAGCATGAATCATGAGAGTGAGGGAGAGGGTTTCTCAAATGAGGGATATATGAGGGAATATAGATGAGGGGAGAGGGAGTGATATAAAGGGATTTTATTTCTAGTGATAGGTGATGGGGAAAACAAACTAGTTAGGGTTTTATAAGGGAAAACTAGGGTTTGATACTAAGTGTGAAGGAAATTTCTAAAATAATCATTGTGCAAGCTAAACATCAAGTGGAGTAGAGAAACTTACTTGTAGAAGAGGAAATTGCAAAAAAAATTGTGAAATTTTGGTGTTTGAGGCGATTTTGAAGCTCACTTCCCTACGCGTAGCACCTTCACCCAAAAGTGCAACGCCTACTCCTACGCACAGTGCCTGTGTATTTTTTCATTGGAGAAATTCGCCAGGAGCGCAATGCACTACTCTACGCGCAGCGTCGGGCAAATTTCTTCAGAAGCGCAGCGCTGGTTCCCTACACGTAGCGCCTCTCTTCTTCTGCTCAAAATCACATGGATTTCTTCTCTTCTTTCTCTCCTTTGCACTCTTTGTTTGTGAGATAAGCATAATTATGTAGAAAATAGAATGAGAGGGTTTATGTATGGGTACAAAATTGATTTTTCACTTTTTGAAAACCCACTTTTCAAATGTTCCTTGTCTTTTTGATAACTCTGTTTTTTAATGTTTGTTCTCATTTTGCCTTTGCAGGTGGATCAATGCTCATGCTAACTTGATTTTTTGCAGTGCTTTTTGTTAGGTAGTAGAAATAGATGCTTACGAGCTGGGAATCATTATTACATATAGAGACATGAAATTACATAAGAAATATAAATGAAAACTAAATACTCTGTTTTCACCTCAAAACATGTTTTGAGGTGAAAATTACATTAGGCTTAAAAGAAAAAACTTATGACTTCCAAGCAACTATGCTTGAGTTTATTTACCATCCTCATGTCTTTGTTGATCATTATTGACATTTTAATCATCAAATTTTGACTTTGGTGGAACCCTAAAACCTAATGAAACCAAACCCTATGACCTAATGAAACGAACTGCAAAGTGAGTATGAACCACGACTGAAGACCATATGGAAGAGGATCAACAAGTATACTTCATGAGGGAAAACCTGAAGTGAACACAACCATCGGTGGATCCATGACCTAATGGGATTATGCAAAGTTATCAGTATGGGACTCCTACTATGAAAATGTAAAAGAGAAAATTTTGATCACTGATGGCAGTATGAAAAGACTGACACTAACAAGTTGGGAGCTAGCCATAGAGGCAGGAAGAGTTTCAAAACACAAGAAGAAAATATTAATGGAGCTGATCCAAGAAATGGCATAGGTTTTCAAGTGAGGACATCATAAGAGGGTGTACTCAGTTAGATACCCCAAAATAGAGGATAAACCATCAGAGGCAATGACCCATTTATTATCATAGACACCATCATCATCTTCATAATTGCAAGTGAAGAGAAAATGTTGGAAACTATATCACTACTTTGGGGGGGGGGTTAAACAATACTGATGGCACTTTTAAAGTTTTTCTACAAAGTATTATTCTTTTAAGCCATGTAATATCTAAAGCACATAAACAATGATTCGAGCATCAAACACAAGTAAAAACATGAAAGAAATCAAATAATAGACACAAGTGTTTATGGTGGAAAACCCTCCTCCTAGGTCAAAAACCACCCTTGTCTTTATTGTGCTGCTCAATATATTTTATTAATTTGTTGAAGTTTTTTTACATGGATCAACTTACTCCCATAAGCTAGAAGTCTCAACTTCTTTCACAGTATGTTAGCATCTATTAGATAGTAAATATGTTTCTCTCTTAGATCTGTGAACTACCATCCATTGAAGTCCACCATGATCAATGATCCTCGCCCAACTGTCATTAAACTATCCAACTCATATTGGATGGATAAATATCTTCCTTCTATTGAATCCACCAGGTCACAGTACATTCTGAAGCCTTTGTGACTTCACTTCCTCCATGTGAGCCTCGTTTGAGAATATTTCACATTGGACTCCCAATTCGCTCAACATGAACATCACAACAACACCATCATTCTCAATCAAAATCTCCAACAAAAACTGAAGAATAAAATAGGAGTTGACAATCTCCAAAATAATCCACTAGCTACCACACAACCTCATTGTTAGCTTAGGGGCTCTTGACCCAGGTTCGGAGTTAGTTGCGCCAACCAACAAAACCCTACACTACTGGCCCTTTTGGCAACAACTCTTGTAGCCCAGGCTACAGTCTCACCCGAAGCAATATGGGGGATGCAAGAACCAAGTTTCTACATCTAGAGACTAGTGCGATGTCTTCCAATACCTTAGATATGTCTCCATGCATATCAACAGACTTTTAGGGCTTGTCATTGTCACTCTGTTTAAACGGCCTTTAGATCTTTGTGAAGGTCCACAATTAGTCCTTGCATACCTTTAGCAGTCGATCTACCTACTTACACACATCAGAAAGAAATCCTAAATTGGTGTTCATGCAGATCTACTTAATTCGTTAGTAAACATTAGAGAAATCACTAGAGTCTTTGCAAAAGTGTTTAAACATGCATTGCATACATTATTAAGACTTATTCAAGAGAATCACGTAGCATTCAATAAATATTTCATAAAAAAAGTCATTTATCAGTGGCATATAACTTAAAAAGACATGAACAAAAATACTCAATAATTCTTCAAAAACTTGTCTTTATTGATCTTAATTCACAGATTACAAACTCAAACAACCCTGCACACACAGCTGCAGGGGTCTACGCACTCAACTGCGAACTCTACCTAGGCCTCCATGCACTCAGCTATGAAGCCTTTCTTTCCCTATCTAAGTGCAGGAAGCAGAGCCTTCCTGCCTTAAATGTTGCCCAAGGCTCTTCTATTAACCCAATTCTCTATCTTTTCACATCTAGTTACCTCTTTCTTTCGCTAAGACTCAACTACTTATAAACTTTTTTCATACAATGCCATGGTCCGTGGACCATGGTTGAATCTCAAAATCGACTCAAAACTTTACTTAAAACAACGGGCTAAGCCCCTTTTAACTCATATTCATCTACACGCTTTGCATCCACAAACCATGGAGACTTTACATCTCTTACAAAAGTGTACCAAAATTTGGTTTTTCTAACCCCAAAATAACCCAGGGGACCTGTTGGGTGTGGAGCCTGAGTATCTTCTTATTCAGAGGTATTGCCACATTGGACCCCAATTCGTAATGTGGTGACAACGTCGCCTATAAATGTGCACCACCAGGGGGGTCTAGGGAGGGAGACAATGATTATTTGGAGCTCCCCCTTGGTAGGGGATCAGGGGCAATGCCCCTAAAGCTAAAAATAGATGTAAAATTTCCTTGTAAAATGTTGTAATTTCATAGTCGATCTAGGTCGTTCATTAGGTAGAGATCTGACGGTAGAAGCATGGACAATTTTAGGGGATAATGTTCACCTAGTGGGCTAATTTTCCATGATTTTTCCACAGAAAAGATTCACCAATTTCCAATTTTTGTAAAAGATGATTCACCCAAATTTTAGAATAAAAAATTATTTTACCTTACAATTTGTCAACATTATATAGAGACTATATATAAAATCATTATAAATTTGAATAATTTTTGCAAATATATCAAAAAACATTTTATAGTTTGCATATTAGGGAATAGTGAGATTCGCCAATGTTTTTAAACTTCAAGAAAATTTTCCATCCTTAAAATTTTCCTTGGGTAGAAGTTATGTTTAATTTAGGGTTTTTTTGTCCTAGAAAGCAACCCCTCGCTATATATGAGGGAATTGTATTGCGACTATGTAGATCTATATTCTAAGCGAAAAATAGAGAGGAGATTGAGAGTGAAGAGGGAATTACAATGGATTTGCTATAGGTTGTATCTCTTCAGTTTGTTGGATAATATAAAAGGAAGGACTGGATGTTTCTCCCTGGATGTAGTCCAAATTGGGTGAACCACGTATATCTATGTCTCTCTTGTTTTATGTGTTTTCTGTGTTT
This sequence comes from Pinus tabuliformis, assembly GCA_031772625.1. Classification (NCBI taxonomy): domain Eukaryota; kingdom Viridiplantae; phylum Streptophyta; class Pinopsida; order Pinales; family Pinaceae; genus Pinus; species Pinus tabuliformis. Next base: position 55,006,425 of record CM062819.1, on the reverse strand, counting down.
ATATTTCATCAATATTTCTATGTGTTCCATTGATTTGTAATATATAATTTTACAACAACTGGTATCAGAGCCGAAGATCTATTTGTCTGATAAACTCACAGGAGAGAAGGGTTCCTAGTTCGAGTGGGAGCAATGGCAGAAGATGGTAGGTTTAGGGTCGAACAATTTAACGACCAAAACTACCAACTGTGGAAGAGGCAGATGGAAGACCATTTGTATCAGAAATATTTGTACCTACCATTGAGCAAAAATACAAAGGAGCCGACAAGTATGACAAACACAGAATGGGATATTCTCTTCAGAAAGGCACTTGGAACAATACGGTTGTGCCTAGTGGCATCAGTAGCCTTTAATATTTCAAAGGAAATGACAACAGAAGGTTTAATGTCGACATTGGCCAAACTATATGAAAAATCCTAGGCCTCAAATAAGGTATTTCTTATGAAGCATTTATTTAATATGAAGATGTCAGAAGCTGGATATGTTGTTGATCATTTAAATGAATTTAATACAGTTACTAGTCAGTTAAGTTTTGTAGGGGTAACTTTTGATGATGAAGTTAGGGCTCTGCTATTTCTTTGCTCATTTCCAAAAAGTTGGAATGGTTTAGTTATGGCCATTAGTAACTCTGTCTCTAGATCTAGTAATTTAAAGTTTGATGATGTTGTCAATGGATTCCTTAGCGAGGAAATGCAATGGAAAATCTCCACTGAGACATCGGGTAATGCTTGGAATGCAGAGGCTAGGGGAAGAAAAATGGAAAGAGGAATGATCCAAAATGGATTTTGGATAGAATTCTGAGTCTAAGTGTTCCTCACAGAGGAAAATGAAAGTCTAATGATGCTCCTAGAAATAGCCCCATTGTAGAGATTGTTTCATTCTAAATCTATTGCAACTTGAATGGGCTAAAATGGACTTCAAATGCAAAAGTTATCACAAAACAAAGTTGCCCTTTATCCTTTGAAAAAGAGGCAAAATCTTCAAAAAAAATGGCAAAAAACCCTTATAAAGGGAAATCACATCAGAGATGGTCCAAGAGGCAGACTTAAGTTGAGGTGTAAGAGACCCCAAATGCCAATCCCCAGCATATTGGGTCGGAGGTAGATATATGCAAATAACATAAGGAAGGGACCCTCGGCCGATGCGATATTGTGATCGCCGATATCAGCATCTTGGGATCAGCATCAACGATCGACGTAGTCAATAGACAGAACCCTCGGGCCATTAGAAATGCAATATTCCGATCCATGATGTGTAATCTCAGTCGTTGGATCAGAAATGAGATCAACGACCAGGATTAAACCAGCAGTTGGGAGATTGGCAATCCCTGACACACAGGGTCGATGCGATAGCGATATGCAATGTGATCTGGACTATCTGATCAGGGATCAGATCAACGGTCCAGATTAAATTAGTGATCGGTGATCAGTGATCCCCTATAGTAGGCCTATATGATTTGCGATTGCGATAAGCAATAAAGATGGGAACCAATAAGGATTATGGACTTGATTACATAAAATTTGAAGTTTGGAAACATGGGATTTCTTTGTATTTCCTATGTATTGGGCTTTTTTATCATTTCACCATGCAATAGTGAATTGCAATAAAATGGTGGACCTGATGGGTTTATAGGGGCGATTTAATGGAATTTCAAGTCCAGATTTTGTGCCCGATAGTGTTTTCCTGTGTATTTCCTGTAAAATGCTGTGTATTGGGATTTTGTCCCATTTTGAGGTTTTGCCAAGAAAAAGGCCTTGAATCCCATGTAACGGCCCTTGATCATCATGCCATGTTGCAAGAAAGCGTTTTTGGTAGACAATGATTCGTTTGAAGCCATAGAACTGCAGAGCCAGATGCCCAGTCAAACAGACAACATGCAGAGAAGCCGCAAGGCTGCAGAGGGATGATTATATGCATAGAAATGACTAGGGGAAGCCGAAGAGCTGGAAAAGTACCTAAAAGGAGCCAAAAAGCACAATTGAGGGAATAAGCTAACAAAAGAAGGCAGCGCAGAGGGCTGAGGGAGTTTTTTGGAGTCACTTGGAGATCAAGTGAACCAGAGAGGATGATTGACAGATAACAAATGTAATGTATGTCCCTTAATAATAAATAATAAATAATAAAAATAATAAAAATAATAAATAATAAATAATATAATATAATATTAAAATACAAGAAAAGAAATAATAAACAATAAATAAAAAATAAAAAATAGTAATAGTAAATAAATAATAAACAACAATACTAAAGCTCTAAATAAATATAAATAAAAATAAACAGAAAAATAGTAAAAATCAGTAAAGCTATCAAACAGTAAAAACAAAAGAAATAAAACAAGAAAGCAGTAAAAATCAGTAAATCTATCAAAAAGAAATAAAACAAGAAAGCAGTAAAGCTGCATGTGGACACATGGAGTGGGTGCATGTGGTTCCCCTTCCAATGTTTGCTCTATTTAATAGATGGTGAGGAAGATGAGAGGGATTCCATCATCCATTCTCTTGGGAGAATAGTGTTATGAGACAAAGGATTAGTTGGCAGTAGTATGTTGATTGAGGGCTCGGGGGTGGCCAGTTGTAGCAAGATTTTATGCAATTGAGCGTATGGTTCGGTGGAGAGTTGTCCCCAAGACTTTGTTGCAGTTAGCAGAATTCAACTAGCATCACAAGTGAGAAACATCATCGCCACAGGTAAGTGTCTCTACTCATATTATGAAATTTGATGTTAATTAGTTAAAAAAATGTGTGTTGATTATAAATCGCATGATTAATCGAATTAATTACATGTTTTTATTTTGGGGGCTATTACATATGGTATCAAAGCTTAGGTTCAACTCTCAGGGCCTATAGACATTTTAATGTAGAAAACTTCGATCTAATTGATTTAACGAAAAATAAAACTTTCGAGTGTGGCTATAACTTGAAGCTTTTGGCTCTAGTTGTGTCTTATCACTCACATAATGTGGCTCTGCAAGTTATGGCTACAAATTTTCTCATTGTCCCTCTTTGGCTTTGGCTCTATCCTCAATTCCGCCAAAAGTGCAGGATCTCCACATGTGGGAATTCCATTGACTTTATTGAAAGAGCACAATACACTTCTCACACCTCCATCCTTAATGCACATCTCAAATGGCAGTTGGAAAGTATCCATTATGTCTTGTTGAGTAACCACAGCATCAAAGTCAAACTAACTAAAGCTCTGCCTAGAGTCAAGATCGTAGGCAGTGTAATGTTTGCAACATGTATTTTTTAAGTTGCCTCACGTCTGGGTGATCTCCATAGGCGTGTTTTTTCTTTAATTACATTAAACAGTTGCCTTCAATCAAAGCTCACTTCACAAGTAACCATTCATCATATCAAGGCCATGCCAAATCCCATGCACTATGCATAATATAATTGTGTTGTGTTGTTTTTCATATCCGCACATATGTACACATGTTTATTCAACCATCATTGTGCCCTATTATGTTGTTTGTCAGTCTAACTTGTGATTCTTTGGAATACCGATGCTCGGATTCAACCATGATTGCATGGAAGCTGTTAATTATGGATTTAATCTGTGTTGTATTGTGTTGTTTGTCAGTTTACCTTGTGGATTTTTGGTAGAATCTATTCTTTGTGAGTTTAACTAGTTAGTTTTTGGTATACCCTACTGTGTGTTGTGCCTGGTTAATTCAGAAATCACCAATTCCGGATAAGGTATATATAAAGTGGTATATATAGTTGGACAAAAATCAAGAATCCCAAATTCCAGGTATATCTAGAAATCAAATCATGCTTCCCAATACCAAGTGTATATATATAGAGATGAAATCATGAAGGCACTACATCTCTCCTTTTTTATGCAGTGTTTAAACATAGTGCATTAGAGATTTTTATTCAATGAAACCTCTCCTGTTGTGTCCACCATTTTTGAGTCATAAAATTTCATTCATTTCTTTAATATGTTTGTCTGTGTACGCTTGTATCTTCAAGAGTTTAACGTAGCCCGTGGTTTTCTGGAATACCTTGCTATGTTTGATGTTAAGTGTACTCTTTTGTTATTACCTGCTATGTTTATTCAAGGCACAGATTTATGTTACAATATATTTCTATTTTGTGCCTTGTGTGAATTTAGTGCACAAATTTTTGGTAATTTAACTCTCTGTTTATTTATATATAACAATAATAATTTTAATTTTGCTATCACCCTCAATATAGAAAAATTCTATTTGTTGATTAAAACCATGTAATAATGCAACCTGGGTTCAATCCATTAGTTGAACTACCCCCATTGTTTGCAATCTTCGGGTTAAATTAATATTTCAATGCTCTCGATTCAATAGGAAATTCCCAATTATAGGAACAAATAGTTTTACGTAGATGCTAAATAAATGAACATGAATTTTCTTGAGTTCTCTTTCAGTTGTTAATGCACATGATGAATGGATAGTTTACATTTAATGGTATGGGATTGTTAGCATTGTTCTAATTCGGTAATCCCACTTGCTGATACAATTTATTGGCCCGTTGCTGGTATCTAAATACATGGAATCGTAACCTAAGTAGCTGGGCACTAGAAACTATTCAATACACTTTAATTTACATGAGCTCTACGGTTTACATTGTAGGGTAGTTTGTGATAAGTTTATTTATGGAAATATGGCTTAAATTTGATGCATTTCACTGTAATGTCTCAAAACCGTTATAATATATCAGCAACAATAAATTAAAACATTTGTTGATTTTCGTAATTACCAAACATAGTTGTTACAGCAGTGCTAAGAACCATCAACCTGTAAGTTAATTATTTGAGGGCACATAATAACTAGATACTCAAAATATTTCACTCTACAGCACAAAATTTCAATCTATCCTAGCACATATGGGTCATGAATCTGTAGACTTAATATTGTGATGGTCCATCAAATTTATATGTGAATGGTGTGACATATAATTTCAAAAGTTAGTTGATGAATAAATTTTCTTTTCAAAATTCAAGTACCCTATTAAAACAATAATCATACCTTCTAAAATAAAAATAAAAAAAATCTCTGTTCCTATAATGCCACCAATATTCTAAAGCTTTATTTTCACAATCATTCGAATTTCGATTTTATGTTGAGATAACTTTCTAAGTTTTATTTGGACATCATTATTACCTTCCAACTTATGTTTTCCATGGTATAAATAGTATAATATAATACTATAAAATTAGTGGTTATTGATAATTTATGGTTTAAGTATTGTAATAAATAAATTTGGATGAATGGAAAATAAATTGTGTTGAATATGTTGATGTAACTAATTGCATATTCTAAAATTAGGGTATATTATAGATTTATTTTAGCTTTTGGCACATGAGTAAGTATAACATTGGAAGTGATGTAAAATTCAACTTGATTAAACATAGGGGAGATCATGGCTCCTAAACGTCGAAGACAAACCCAAAGCAACCTTGAGGTGGAAACCCCACCTCCCGCCACTACAGAGATTGGAACCCCAGCTAAGCAAGCTATATTACATTCCCTTAGGGAAATGACAGATACCTTTAAGGAATGAGTCACAAGCCAAGGACAAGATCAAGGAAATGATCAAGGTAAAGGAAGGGAGTTGGAACGAAAATAGAGGCAAGACCTAAATTCTCAATTCAATGCCGAATATGGACAAACAACCCTCGATATTATGAAAGAATTCCAAAAATCCTAATTACCTGAGTTTATGGGTCAAGAGGGGGGTTCAAAAGCAGAAGCATGAGTAATTGGTGTCAAAAGAGAACTTAGCTTTAAGGCATACACTTCAAGGGAAAAGGCCCAAATATCAATGAGTCTACTAAAAGGAGAAACTCTATTATGGTGGGTAAATGAAGAAATGAAGATGCATGTCAGCCCATTGCAAGTCACTTGGGAAATGTTTGAGGAAGCCTTCCGAACTAGATACCTATTAGAGGAGTAAAAACACCAAGAAGTAGGGGCTCTCCATACAGTACGACAGAATGGTATATCTATCAATGACTATGAAGTTGAATTCTATGCATTGGTCCATCATGTGGACTATATGGCTAATGATCAATGTCAAGCTGAAAGGTTCTGGCATGGACTGGATCCATTCGTTCGAGTAGAAGTGGCCATGTGGAAACCCACCACTATGGCAGCAACCACTAGTTTAGCCAAACAAGTCCTAAGGATGATAAATACTAAAAATCGAATGGTGGTTGATGAAAATACAGGGAAGGAACATCCCACAATGAGGGTAAAAAAACCAAGGGGCAGTCATATAGATTCCAGGGAAGACAAAACAATATTTCTCGGATTGCTAGTGCAACTTCTCGGTTGCCTCCAGGAGGACGTAGGGGTTAGCCCTACTTGAGAAACACTAATGGTGGGGGTAGAGGATTTGGTGGCAAAGGACAGGGACAACGTTAGAATAGAGAACAAGTAGAATGTGGGCAATGTGGAGGTCCACATTATAGAAGGGATTGTCCAAGGTATCAAACCGGGATTAAACAACAAGGACACAAAGAAAAAGGAGGAAGACCACAAAACCCACACCAAATTCATGCAGCCACAAACCATCGCGTGGCTGAGCACCAAGCCACAGTGGTGGAGTCTGCAGGTATGATCAATAAAATCCCTCTATCTGTGTTAATTGATCCAAGTTCCACTGATAGTTTTATTTCTCCTTCAACAATACTTAGATGTGGATTGATAGCTCATAAGCAAAGTAACTTTAGAATGGTAGAAATGGCATTAGGATCTCAGCAATCAGTAGGGTAAATGGTAAGAGATTGCAGTGTTAACATTGGGGGTGTGATACGAAGATGAACCTGTATAGCATGACTCTAGGGACTTATGACTTAATTGTAGGAATGGATTGGCTTGAATCTCATCAAGCTATACTGGATCACTATAATAAGACAATTCTCCTAAAAAATGACCAGGGTGAAACCATAGTAATAAAAGGCATTAGACATGATGTTACGTTGTGCCTCATATCAGCCAAGAAGGTTAATAAGTGTATGAGGAAAGGGTGTAGGATTTATGCGGTAGAGATGGTTCATGCCGATGAGAAGTCCTTGGATAATTTGAACCCACTACTTTCCGAATTTGCAAATGTATTCCCTCCAGAGCTACCAAGATTGCCTCCAGTTCGAGAAATCGATTTCTCCATTTCTTTGAAACTAGGAATAGAACCCATATCCAAAACACCTTATCGAATGACTATCCCAAAGCTTAATTAGTTGAGTATACAGCTTAAAGAACTTCTTGATCAAGGTTTTATCTGAACCAGTGTGTCGCCTTGGGGTGCACTAGTGATATTTGTAAAGAAGAAAGATGGAACTCTTAGGTTATGTATTGATTACCGAGATTTAAACAAGGCCACCATTCAGAACAGGTACCCCATGCCTTGAATAGATGACCTCTTTGACCAACTAAAAGGAGCTTCAATATTTTCCAAGATAGACTTACGGTCAGGTTATCATCAACTAAGAATCAAGGAGGAAGACATACCTAAGATGACATTCAGAATGCGATATGGACACTATGAGTTTATTGTTATGCCATTTGTCTTGACTAATGCCCCAACAACCTTCATGTATTTGATGAACAGTGTCTTCCGAAAATATCTAGACCGCTTTCTCCAAGTGTTCTTGGATGACATCCTCATTTATTCCTGCAATGAGAAGGAGCATCTAGAACATTTGAGATTAGTACTTCAAAGCCTTAGAGAACATAAGCTATATGGGAAACTTACTAAGTGTTCCTTCTTTGAGAAGGAAATTCAATATCTTGGCCATACCATTAGTGGGAAAGGCATTGCAGTGGATTACAGTAAGATTGAAACTATAATGGATTGGCCTACTCCTCGGAATGTAAAGGAAGCACGTAGCTTTATGGGGTTGGTAGGCTATTATAGAAGATTTGTAGAAGGGTTCTCACAAATATCTAATCCCATCACCCACCTCCAAAGGAAAGGGGTTAAGTTTGAATGGACAAGTGAGTGTGAGAAAGCATTTGATGAGCTAAAACATTGACTCACAACTACTCCAATATTAAAGGTACCCGACATGGACAAGGACTTTAAGGTATGAACGGGTGCATCAAGAGAAGGATTAGGTGTAGTCTTGATGCAAGATGAAGGGGTTATCGCTTATGCTTCACGTAAACTCAAGACCCATGAAATCAATTATGCTACTCATGATCTGGAATTAGCAGCAGTTGTAATGGCTTTGAGACTATGGAGACATTATCTGATGGAACATCAATTTAAAATTAAGAACAAATCATAAAAGCCTTGAGTATATCTTCACCCAAAAGGACCTTAATGCTTGACAAGGACACTGGAGTGAGCTATTTAGTGATTATGATTTCAAGATATCCTACATCAAGGGGAAAGAAAATAAAGTTCCAGATGCTTTAAGCAGGAAACCTAGACTTCATTCAATATCGTCATTAAAGATGGACTTGAGAAGCTGGATTCTAAACCACCTAGTAGGGGACCCGCAATACCAACAAATAAAATTTTCCTTACAAGAAGAGGTACCTATGGTGACCAGGTGGGAAGGATACACCTTAGATAATGATGGACTGCTTTGATATAAGGGTAGGATGTATGTCCCAAGTGATGATGAACTTTGGAAATTAATAATGAAGGAAGCCCACCAAGCTCCATGTGTTGCAATTCCTAGAGTCCAAAAAATGTACGCAGATTTAAAACAACTATTTTTCTGTACAGGAATGAAAAAGGATATAACAAAGTTTGTGGCTCGATGTTTAGAATGTCAACAGGTTAAAGCTAAACATCATCACCGGGTATGTCTTTTACAACCCCATGATATACCGAAAACTAAGTGGGAAGTTGTTTCACTAGATTTTGTTGGAGGCTTACCTATGACATTCCAAAGACATGACTGCATTATGGTTGTTGTTGATAAATTAACTAAGAGTGCTCACTTCATTCCCGTTAGGACCACCTCTAAAGCATTAGCTATCGTTCAAATTTTCCTAAAAGAAATAATTTTCCTTCATGTAGTGCCCGAAAGATAATATCTGACAGAGACACACATTTTACTTCTAGATTTTGGAAAAGCCTATTACAATCTAAAATAAACAGAAAAATAGTAAAAATTAGTAAAGCTATCAAAAAGTAAAAACAAAAGAAATAAAACAAGAAAGCAGTAAAAATCAGTAAAGCTATCAAAAAGAAATAAAACAAGAAAGCAGTAAAGCTGCATGTGGACACATGGAGTGGGTGCATGTGATTCCCCTTCCAATGTTTGCTCTATTTAATAGATGGTGAGGAAGATGAGAGGGATTCCATCATTCCATGATTCCATCATCCATTCTCTTGGGAGAATAGTGTTATGAGACAAAGGATTCACTCGAAGTAGTACGTTGATTAAGGGCTCGAGGGTGGCCTGTTGTAGCAAGATTTTATGCAATTGAGCCTACGGTTGGGTGGAGAGTCATCTCCAAGACTTTGTTGCAGTTAGCAGAATTCAACTAGCATCACAAGTGAGAAACATCATCGCCACAGGTAAGTGTCTCTACTCATATTTCTGAAATTTGATGTTAATTAATTAAAAATTTCGTGTTGATTATAAATCGCATGATTAATCTAATTAATTACATGTTTCTATTTTGGGGGCTGTTATAGAAAAGCTACAAAAATATCGGTGGAACGTTTCTAAAGGTCGTTGGGAGGTCTAGCAAACCATTGTCGCACGCAGAGGCCGAGAGAGAGCTCAGAGAAGCCAAAGACGAGAGCAAAGAGCTAAAGCTAGAGCCACGAGCCAGAGCCAGAGCTAAAAGCCAGAGCCAAAGCCAAGAGCCAGATAGCTTGAGAGCTTCAGAGCTAGGGAAAAGATGGTGTCTAAACCCATTGTGTTTTGTGTAAACCAATGGAGTTGAGTGAGGAGATTGTAAAATGATTGTTTCCATAATCCCAGAGAGCCTAGTCAAGTTGACTAGAGCTCAGAGAGACGTAGCCCAAGAGTTTTGGGTGAACTCCTAATTAATATTGTTTTCCATGTGTTTGTTAATTGTTGCATTGTTGCACTGTTACATGTATTTACATATCAGCACAAACAACAAATTTTAAAGCATATAATCGGTTTAAATAAACATAAGCATACACCTTATTGTCAAGTACATTATTAGTTATGCATTGGTTAATCATAGTTGTCTTGGGAATAATTAAGCTTGGAAGTGGGAGAGGTTCTTGTAATCTCACAAGAAACCTATAGTGCCCCATTTTCAGATCAGGTGGTATCGAGCTTGAGGTTGATTAACCATGCCTTCAAGAAGGTGATATCAAAGCTGATTATACCGGAGCAAGTGGTATCAGATCAGAATGCCTGATTGACATATCAAATATTGCTTGTCTAAAAGGTGTTTAAAGAATAATAGGTTGATTATATGCTTGTTTACAGACTGACTATTGTTTGAGATTGCAAAGGTGAAGGGAAAGCTATTGATATCTCAGTCTAGGAAGGACAAGAAGGAAAAAGGGCTAAAGACATTCTTTTATCCCAAAGGACCTCAAGGCAATCCTTGAAGCACAAGAGGTTTGTTGCAAAAGGTTGTTGATAAGCTCTTTATGAATCTTGTTTGAAGTTCTTTGTTCATTTGCATAATGACAAATTCTACAAGTGAGTCCTGAAATTCCCCCTCCATCACAAGATCCTTTGATGAAGACATGAAGCAAGACTTGTTCACCATGATGGATATGGTGAGGGAAATTTATGAGGATGGAAGGAAGAGTATCATACTTAGAGAGCAATTGAATTCCATGGAGGAAGAGAAGCAGATGCTTTCTGATAGATTGCAGGAAATGGAGAGGCAACTTCATATTGCTAATATGAACCTGAAAAGGATGCATAAGTTGGAGTCACAACTCTTTGTTGCCAAATAAGCCTTAGTCAAGTATCAGCTTGAAGAAGAGGTAAACCATGTTGGCTTGTGTTATATTCTTTCCACGACTAGCCCTCATAGTTAACCAGGGGGTTAGACGGGGGGTGGAGCCCCCCTTCATTGCGTCGATTGTGTAGTGGGGGGGTCACAAGGGGTTTGAGGCATACCGGTAACCCCACTTTATGGGGTCTGAGGTAGCGCCCTAGAAAATTTTGGTTTTGGACCCTATGTTAGGATGGGTAGACCCACTTATGGTTTTGTGCATGATTTTCACACATGTTTTTTCGACGCGATGGTTTTTCAGTCTATGGTATTGGACACGATGGTTTTCAATCCATGGTATTGGATGATTTGGCATGTATAAATATGTATTATAACATTGAAAGGAATATAATGAAAAATCAAGCTGGTAGTCCCGGTTTTGGGATCCAGGGGAAAATATATGTGTATATGTGTTTTATGTGTTATGCTCTCACATTGTTTATTTTCTATGTCTTAGAATTCGTATGCAGGTAATTTCTGTATGGGGTTAAAACCTACAAACCATTCCAGTTTGTATTCAAATTCTTCTAAGAATTCTTATATTGGTTCTTTTGAAAAACATACTAGAGGCATAGGTTCTAAGCTAATGTCCAAGATGGGCTATGAAGGAAAAGGCTTGTGTAAACATGCACAAGGTATTCTTGAACCAATAATAGTTGAGGAAAGGCCTAAGTATTTGGGTCTTGGTTATGGAGAGCCTTATGGAGAAAGTTCCAAAGATGCCATGAAGGCCATTGAAACGACTCCAAGAAGGAGTTACATTGCGGTTCTTCTACCTCAAGAGTGTGAAGATTGTATTCAGGAGGAATGCAATGGCTTGAAACATCATTTGCAGGATGCAGGTGTTCAGAAGCACACACTTGGACCAGAGAGTTGTGGAAACTCTAATAGCCTTGAAGAGATTGATGGTGTTCCAAATGGACCTACTTCTTCACTCAATTCACCTCCTAATGAAGGTAATAATGAAAGAGAAAGGTATAAATCTGGTTCTAATCATCTTCCATTTGATTTTGCAAAGCATGATAAATTTCCCCATAGATATGGGAAAAGAATTGCATGTTCCTTTTGTGGTTTGGATAACCATCATGTTTTTAGATGTTGGAAGAGAATGGCCACATACAACAAACTTTTGAAGGAAAAGAAGCAAGAAACCAAAGGTCCATTGGACAAGGAAAATCATGCTGTCAAGAGGATGCACATGTGTTGCACTTACTACCATAAGAAAGGACATCTTGCTGGAAAGTGTTGGAATTTGAATCCAACAATGCTTCCACAAAAGCTGAAGAAGGTGGAAAGAGAAAATGGTAGAAATGGAAAGGAAGTTTCCATGAATGATGTATTTCAGGATAATTCACGTGTTGATGCTGATGTGCAGGAAAAGGTAGTACCTTTGAAAGGGATTGGTGAGAAATGGTTAGAGTTCTTATCCAATTAAGATTTCATGTCTATTGATGCATCTATTTGCATTTCTTTGTTAATGGAATGCAAGTTACAGGATTTTACTAAGAAGGTGAATGGAGAAGTTGAGTAGGAGACTCGCTTTGTTGTTGCAACATTATATTTCATTTCAGCTTCGAAAGTACATTGTGCTTAAGGAAAGTTGAAAGATGAAATGCATGCATGAGCTTGATGTGCATGAACATAGGGATGCTGATGATTTCCTTGTATTTGAACATGTATGTGTAATTGACTTGCAGGGTTGATTTCCTTGACATGCATATGATGCAATGTTGACTTGGGAGAAGTTAACTTAGTCCCCAAGATGGAGATAATGATGAAGTGTTTCATCTTTGAAAAAGAGTCCTAGAGGTCTTTTTATACATTCTTGACTTGAAGGGTCATTTGTTTTAAAGGCATGTTTTATGGGCTTGTTATCTAGTCCATCATTTGTATGCAGATGTAAGATAGGGAAGTGCTCACAAGATGTGAAAATCTATTTCTTTTGTTGAAGTAGGAGTTTAGTCCATCCGGTTGTTGTCTATGTTTCTGTTGTTGTTAATAGTTGTTTTTGACAGCTTTTCAAGTAGGTACAAATGGAGGCAGATGTACTTCACATTTTTTTGAGCCACCTTAGATCAATGATCAAGGTAGAGAAGTTCAAACTACCTTTTATGACCATCTCAGCAGGAGTTCTGCAGGAAGGCAAGGAGGAAACCAGTTCTTCCCAGGAGGACCAGCACATCCAAGAAGGAAAGTGGTCAAGGGCTTTGGTTCAGAGGCACTATGCAAGGAAAGTGTGTGGAGACTAAAACAAGAGGGTGTTGTTACTCTCATTTACTATTCAGATCAGTATATCAGTCTTTGGAGACCAAAAGTTCTTTAGTGGGAAGGCGTGATCCAAAATGGATATTGGATAGACTTCTAAGTCTAAGTGTTCCTCACAGAGGAAAATGAAAGTCTAAGGATGCTCCTGGAAATAGCCCCATTGTAGAGATCATTTCATTCTGAATCTACTGCAACTTGAATGGGCTAAAATGGACTTCGGATGCAGAAGTTATCACAAAAAGGAGTTGCCCTTTATCCTTTAAAAAAGAGGCAAAATATTAAAAAAAAAAATGAAATGGTTTTCTATTTCCACTTTTCCTGAAGAACAAAATATGTATACTCTTTCCTCCCATGCTTCTTTTGGTATTTTTTAACTCTTTCCTCCCACACTTCTTTTGGTATTTTCCAACACCGTGTTTTACAACAAATTTGATGATAATTAGTCCTTAAGTGAGGAATAAGAATTTTGGCTCTGTAATAAATATTGGCCTCTATATATACTTTTGGTTGATAAATATGACACTTATAAAGGGAAATCGCATCAGAGATGGTCCAAGAGGCAGGCTTAAGAAGAGGCGGAAGAGACCCCGATTACCGATCCCTGACATATCGGGTTAGAGACAGACATATGCAAATAACGTAAGGAAGGGACCCCGGGCCGATGCAACATTGCAATTTATGATATTGGCATTGGTAATCGGCATAGTCAATAGACGGAATCCCCGGGCCATTAGAAATGGGATATGCCAATCCATGGCATGCGATCTCAGCCGTCAGATTGGAAATGAGGTCAACGGCCAAGATTAAATCGGTGATCGGGAGATAGGCGATCCCCGACACACAAGGGCAATGCGATAGTGATATGCGATGCGATATGGACCATCTAATCAGGGATCAGATCAATGGTCTAGATTAAATTAGTGATCGGTGATCGATGATCCCTGATAGCAGGCCTATATGATTTGTGATTGCGATAAGTGACAAGGGTTGGCTCCTCCATCCGGAAACACAAGATTTCTTTATATTTCATGTGTACTGGGCTTTTTGATCATTTTTCCATACGATAGTGAATTGCGATAGAATGGAGGACCCGATGAGTTTATAGGGGCGATTAATGGAATTTCAAGTCTGGATTTCACTCCCGATAGTGTTTTCTTGTGTATTTCCGATAAAATGTTGTGTATTGTGATTTTGTCCCATTTTCGGGTTTTTCCTAGAAAAAGGCCCCGAATCCCCTGTAACGGCCCCTGATCATCATGCCACAAGCGGGAAATTTTGGTAGACAATGATGCGTTTGGGGCCACAGAGCCACAAAGCCAGATGGCTAGTCGAGCAAACAATGCGCAGAGAATCTGCAGGGCCTCAAAGGCATAATTATATGCAGAGAAACGGTTGGGGGAAGCTGAAGAGCCGAAAAAGTACCTCAAAGGAGCCAGAGAGCATGATTGAGGGAATAAGCTAACAAAATTAGGTAGCGCAAAGGGCTGAGGGAGTCTTTTGGAGTCACTTGGAGGTCAAGTGAACCAGAGAGCACAATTGACAGGTAGCAAAGCTACAAAAAGGTCGTTGGAAGGTTGCTAATGGTCGCTGGGAGGTCTAGCGAACCATTGACGCACATAGAGGCCGAGAGAGAGCTTAGAGAAGCCAGTGCCAAGAGCCAAGAGCCAGAGCTAGAGCCACAAGCCAGAACCATGAGCCAGAGCCAAGAGCCAGAGCTAGAACTAGAGCCAAGAGCCAGAGCCAGAGCGCAGAGCTAGAAAGCCTAAGAGATTCAGAGCTAGGGATAAGATGGTTTCTAAACCCATTGTGTTATGTGTAAACCAATGGAGTTGAGCGAGGATCTTGTAAAAGGATTGTTGCCATAATCCCAGAGAGCATAGTCAAGTTGAATAGAGCTCACGGAGATGTAGCCCAAGAGTTTTGGGTGAACTCCTAATTAATATTGCTATCCATGTGTTTGTTAATTGCTACACTGTTGCACTGTTACATGTATTTACATATCAGCACAAACAATAGATTTTAAAGCATATAATCGGTTAAAATAAACATAAGCATACACTTTATTGTCAAGCAAATTATTAGTTCCGCATTGGTTAATCATAGTTGTCTTGGGAATAATTAAGCTTGGAAGTGGGGGAGGTTCTTGTAATCTCACAAGAAACCTTTAGTGCCCAATTTTCAGATCAAGGAAAGAACCCAGCATATCATAGTAAGTCAAGGAAAGGCATATCTAAGTCTAGATTAGGGATAGTGTGCTGGAAATGTGGGAAGAAATGACACCTCAAGAAAGATTGCAAGTCTCGGAAGGGAAAAGAAGGAGACGCGTAGCAAGAAAACAATCATGAAGCGAATGTGACAGGTGATGTGTTGTAATATTCTTTGATTATTGCATTAGAAAATATTATTGATGCCTTGGTGGTAGATTCAGGGGCCTCATTCCATGCCACACCTGATAGGAAACATTTTCATGATTATGTTCAAGGAGATTTTGGACAAGTTCGATTGGGTGATGATAAACCATGTAAAATAATTGGAATGGATACAATTTTCATAAAACAACATAATGTAAATCAATGTTTGTTGAAGGAGGTAAGGCATGTTCCAAATCTGAAGAAAAATCTAATTTCAATAGGGAAGTTGGGAGGTGAAGGTTGTGTAACAACTTTTACAGATAAAACCCAGAAGGTCACTAAAGGAGCCCTGGTAATAGCAAAAGGAGAAAAGGTTGGTACATTGTATTTATGCAATGGTATTTCTATTTTTTTTAATGATTTAACCTCTACAACATGAGATACGACATTGTGGAATCATAGGCTCAAGAACACGAGAGAGAAGGGGATGCAGATTCTCAACTCAAGAAATTTTTTGCCAGGTTTGAAGCATGTTGATTTGGAATTCTATGAGAATTGTGTTTATGGAAAACAGAAGAGAGTTAGATTCCTTAGAGTTGGGAAAGAAAAGAAGAGTGACAAATTAGAGCTTGTGCATACAGATGTATGGGGACCTGCTTAGGTATCATCTCTTGGCGGCTCTCATTATTATGTTACTTTTATTGATGATGCAACTAGAAAAACTTGGATTTATTGTATTCGAAATAAATATGATGTATTTGATACTTTCAAGAAATGGAAAGCTTTGGTTGAAAATGAGATAGGAAAAAGGTTGAAGTGTCTCAGATCGGATAATGGAGGTGAATATTGCAGCAAAGAGTTTGAAAGGTATTGTTCAGAGAATGGAATTCGCAGAGAGAAGACAATTCCAGGAACACCACAAGAAAATGGTGTGTTAGAAAGGATAAACAAGACAATCATGGAGAGTGCAAGATGCATGAGATTGCATGTAGGATTGTCTTTACAATTTTGTGCAGATGTTGTAGATAGTGTTGTTTATCTAATAAATAGAGGACCTTCAAGTTCCTTGGATGGTGGTATTCCAGAGGAGGCATGGACATGTAAAAAGGTAAACTACTCATTTTTAAAGACTTTTGGCTGTGAAGCCTTTGTCCACATTAATAAACAAAACAGAACAAAGCTTGAAGAAAAATAAAAGAAATGTACCTTTATTAGATATGGTGTTAATGATTTTGGTTATCACTTTTATGATTATGAAAAACACAAAATGATTAGGACAAGAGATGTCATATTCAATGAAAAGGTTTTGTATAAGGATCAGAAGCAGGAAAATAAATAGGAAAAAAAAATAGAGAATACACAGTGTTTGATGAGATCATAGAAATAGTGAAGGTGCTTGAAAATCATAATGATCAATAGCCAGAACAACAACAACAACAACAAGCACCTCAAACACCTGAAAGTGATGTTAGAAGATCTACCAAGATACGTAGACCCCCTGAATGATACTCTCCTTCATTATATTATGTATTGTTGACTGATTATGGTGAAACGGAATGTTATGAAGATGCGGCGCAAGTAGAAACCAGGAAGAAGTGGGAGCAAGTCATGAAAGAAGAGATGGAATCCTTAGCACATAACCAGACTTGGGACTTAGTCAAGTTGCATGCAGGTAAAACAACATTGCAGAATAAATGGGTTTACGGGTTGAAGGAAGAAGATGGAGGTAGAAAAAGGTATAAAGCTAGACTTGTGGTGAAGGGGTTTGCACAGAAAAAGGGTATAGACTTTGATGAGATATTTTCTTCTGTTGTTAAAATGACTTCAATCAGAACTATTTTAAATCTAGTAGCAGCTGGAGATTTGCATCTTTAGAAGTTAGATGTAAAGGCAACCTTTCTCCATGGGGATTTGGAGGAAGAGATATATATGCAGCAGCCACAAGGATATGAGGTAAAAGGGAAGGAGAAACTAGTGTGCAGGTTGAAGAAGAGCTTGTATGGCTTAAAATAGGCTCCAAGGCAATGGTATCTAAAATTTGATAGGTTTATGTCTGAACAAGGTTATACTAGATGGCACTCTGATCATTGTGTTTATCTCAAAAGGAAAAATGATGGAAACTATATTATATTGTTATTGTACGTAGATGACATGCTTGTTGCAGGTTCTAACATGCAGGAAATAAATGTGCTCAAAAGAAAATTGGAAAACTCATTCGAAATGAAGGATTTGGGTGCTGTAAAACAAATCCTTGGTATGAGAATAACTAGAGATAGGAAGAATCATAAATTAACATTGTCTTAGAGTGAGTACTTACCAAAAGGTGTTGAAAATATTTAATATGTAGAATGCAAAACTAGTTAGTATACCTTTGGCTAGCCATTTCAAACTAAGTAAGGAGGTGTGTCCCAAGACTGATCCATATTTAAATAGGAATGCAACAAATTATAGATATAACCATAAATAAAAAGATGCAGTAGAAATAACACTTCATTTCATTAATATTAAATATTGAAATATGCTTACAAACAAAATGTAAATAAGACTAGCTCGGGCGATGGTAGCTTATCTCTGAGAAGAGATGTGATGGCTACATGCCTCTAAAATATGTTAAAATGAGGCTCAAAGGCCTATTTATTGTTGAGAAACAATGGAAAACCCTAAATATCCAAAAACCTAACCCTAGGAGATGAAAAACCAAGCTATGTGCCCCTTTTGGGTAAATTGGTACATCAACTTCCCGGGGTCATAGCTTTGGCTTACGATTTTTGTCTGATGCGCACAATACCTCGTTACAAAGATATATCTGAGGACTACAAATTTTGAGGGACCAATAATAGTCAGTGTCCCATGTCCTATTTTTTCCAAAAAATGTCCTTTAGGGCCTCAAAACGGCTCCAGAATTTCAGGACCTAAAAAACGCCAAAAATATAAAATTGTGCTACAAATAAGGAAACTGAAAAACTAAAAGAAAAACTGGTGGTGGTCCAAGTGGAATAGGCGGGTGGCCACCAATATCCACTTGGATCATTCCTCCCCCCTTAGGAAGCAGTGGTCCCCATTGCGTTGAGTTCCTCCATGAGATGAGGGAACTTCTGCTGAACTTGCTCCCCAGTGAGCCACTTGCCCCAGTGAACGCGTTGGCCTACTTTGACAACTCGATATAGTTGGATTGTTTGTTGTCGAGTGTTCTTGAGCTATGTTTCCATGATCTGATCAGTTGTGGCTTGCTCCATGCAATATGGATTTAACTCTGTAGGTGTGAGTTGTTCTACAATGTCTGATGTGTCCAACAATGGTGGGAATTATGGTCGAAGGCGGTCCACATTGAACATGGGGTGCAGGCCAAGGAATTGGAGAATGATGTGCTCCAAATCATTGTTTCCTACAGCATTGGTAATGGTGTAAGGACCATATCCAATTGATCTGAGCTTCCGATGGGCTCTTTTAAGGCATTCTTTCTACAGATGCAACCAAACTTTGCGACCCACTTAAAACTTGTGTGGCACCCAACGTTCATCATGTCACTGATTGTACTTGGAATTTTTTAGAATGGAGCAGCAATATATCAGCTTGTTGGGTAGAGGTGCTTTGGGAGTCAGATCGAACGAATGCATGACTTGAGAATATAATGGTACCCTTGTGGGTGAGGAAAATATGTCCCTGTATTCTTTCATGACTGTATACACCTACTTCGAGGAACCCTTTCCGGGGGCCATGGATGTGGTTATGATCTTCCCCTTACTTTGAAGCGAACTAGACAGAAAAT
This sequence comes from Pinus tabuliformis, assembly GCA_031772625.1. NCBI lineage: Eukaryota > Viridiplantae > Streptophyta > Pinopsida > Pinales > Pinaceae > Pinus > Pinus tabuliformis. The sequence goes on along the minus strand of CM062819.1, from coordinate 54,987,110 downwards.
GAATTTCTTAGCTTGGGAGATGATCTTACTACCTTTCTTAGTAGATAGCAAAGAAGCGACGGTAGGTAGGGCTACCTCCGATATCCTGTATAATGTACTACACAAAGAAATAATAACAATATGAGGCCTTGAATCATACACAGCATGTTGCTTCCAAAAATATAGTTGGCCTAATAATACATCACAAACATCAAGAGGTGCAACATCACACAACACCTCATCTGTGAAGGGCTTGATACTATAGGGAAGGCGACACTGCTAGCAAACTCGAGGATCTCATCCTTGGTGAATCCACCTGATGTTGTACGGTTGCGGGTGTGGTATGGTCGGTAGTCCCAGAAAATTCACAACCTCTGTTGAAATTAGGCTCTTTTGGCTCCCACTGTCAATAATAAATTGCAGCGGCAAACCCTTCACCCACATCTATGAGTGGAAAAGGCACTCCCTCTCCTCTGGATCTTCGGGCTCATTCTTCTGGATCATAGTGGTGGCAACAGTGGCACTAGGCTCCTCATCAATGATCTACTTCCCTTTTTCATTCCTCTTATGAGGTTCTGACTCAAGGATGGAACATGCATATGATTCTGAAGCCTTCAACTTGGCCACCAGCGATTGCTTGGTCCAACACTCACTTATGTCGTGAGTGGGGCTCTTATGAAATTCACACCACTTTCTTGTGTCCTTCTTTGACTTCGTTGTGTTGTTCTTTCCTTGCAGCTTTGATAAGTTGTATTGGGTCACACCGTCTTGTCTTTGTCCTTTGTTCTTCGGATTTGCAGATCCAAAGTCTCGCTTCTTCTGTTTAAACTTATGCTTGATTTTGACAACATATTGGTACACCATTCCGAGTGGGGAGATGTCTAGGAATTCCATCTCGTCTTGGATGTACATGTGCAGGTGTTGGCTTGTTGGGGCCTGACCTAGGTTCAATGTTAGTTAGTCAAACAAATCCCTACACTACTAGCCCCTTCGGTATCAGCCTGCAGAGCGCAGACCAAAGTCTCACACAGAGCAGTATGGGGGGATGCTGGAACCAAGCTTCCGCACCCTGAGATGGTCGTGATGTCAATTTATTCCTTCTATTCCAACCTTCGTACAGATTACCTTGTTCTAGGGCTTGCCAAACTAGCCCTCTATTCCGCCCTTCAGTACCTCTGCGAAAATGTACGATTGACCTTTCCATAGCCCTAACCTGTGGCTTAGGTAATTTCACGTTGCTAGGGTAGCATACTGTGCAGATTCCCAAACTATTCTAAGTGTCTTACTTATCTTATTAATCAATCATAGTTAGCACGACGTAAATAGATGTTCTTACTTGCGTTCACTTAACCAACGTAATTACATACATTCACGCATCATATAAGAATTATAAATGAAATTAATACACAATATGACAAGATGCATTAACCGGAACAAAGACACAGAATTTCTAGAATACTTCTCTTTATTGATACCTTCAAGTGATTATAGACTCTATCCACCCTATGCACATAGCTCCAAGGGTCTGCGCACTTAACTACAGCCTTCCACCCTAGGCCTTTACGCACTCAGCTACAAAGCCTCTACCTACGCTACGACCCGAAACTTAGACTTCTTACTTCAGAGCTATGACTAGCTTAGCAACTATTGAACTACTTATATCTTACTTACTTAGCTCCTTTTATACAATCCCATGGTCTATGGACCATGGGTAGATCTTTTACAGCCAACTTTACTTTACAAAAATAAGGACGGACAACCCTTTATGACTCATGATACCTTCATGCTTCGTGACCACAAAATGCAGAGACTTTACAATTTTATTACAAAATTTGACCCAAACATGGGCTTTTAGCCCCAAAACTGTCCTTGGGGAATCCCATTCCCAACAAGCCCCCAACACAAACATCGTGACTTGCCCTTGAGTCACTTGGTAGGCGCAGAGAGCTTGGCATGAAGACCTTCCAACTCAACCCATATGACTGCAACCTTGGCAGTGCATTGAGCTACTGCCTGCTTCGCGTCTTCGACCATTTGCTCAGTCACTCCTCCTGAACTATTGACCTAAAGTTTTTTCTGAGTTTCTTGTAGAGTCACAAGATTTCCTTCAATAGAACCTATAGCCACTTGTAATTTATAGGGCATTTTGAATTCAAATATGATCGTTCCCCCCAAATTCAGTTCATTAATGCTGGATTGGCAGCAGACTTTCAAGTATCTGAGCCATAAATTTCGTCTTAAATGCTGGATGCCCTCTCCATTTGGATGCATTTCTATCATCAAATCATGAACAATGACTTTAATAGTCACTTTCCAGCCAACCTATGTGATTTCTCCCTGGGTAGCGCAGCTCCCTTTGCGTTGTCGCAAACCTTGTGACACTTCCTTGCTTCGCATAATTCTCCAATCACGTAACTCCCCAACCCGGGTAGTATAGTTTATAGTCCTGCACCTCTTTTAAGCTGCCTGGAGCACTAATACTATGATACCTTCATCTAGTCACATGGACGGACCTCTGGTGTATGGCTTCGATCGACTGTCATTCACCTTTCCTGGGAAGGGTTCTCCATTCAATTTGACAAACTGAACCGCTCCTCCATCGATAATCTCCTTAATGACATAGGGCCCTAACTAGTGCATTCTAAATTTCCCTAGAAATTTATCAAATATGCTGTCATATAACAAAACTAGGTCATTTACCTTAAAGGTGTGGAGCTTAGTGTGCCAGTCATGCCATGCTTTTTCGCGCTGCTTTTCGACCTGTTGGTGAAATCTAGCTAGAAATCTCTCTTCCTCAAGTTTAGCCAGTTGTGCAAGCCTTTCTTCTAGGGCTCCATGATCCATCAAATCTGTGAATTTCGCTATGCGCAGACTAGGCATGATGTATTCCATGGGCATTATTGCTTCAACACCATAGACAAGCTGAAAGGGAGTTTTCCCAGTCAACTTTTTGCATTTTATTCGATAAGCCCATAGTACTACAAGTACGCGTAGGTCCCAATCACTTCGCTTAGCATTGTAAACCTTGGTCAGTGTGTTCTCTAGTACTTTATTGAATGCTTCCATCGTCTCATTAGCCAGCGGGTGATAAGGCATGCTCTTTTAGTGATATACCTAAAATTCCTTCGTTAGCGCACTGGTCGTCTCATTCAGAAAGTGCGTACCATGATCACTCATCAAAATCTTTGGACAACCAAATTGGGTCAGTGCATACTCAAAGAGGAACTTTGCAGTAGTCACACCTGTGCAATCCCTCACAGGTTGTGGCTCTACCCATCGAGTCAAATAATCTATCACGTGATAATGTACCTTGCTCCTGTCTTTCCCTGGGGCTAAATGGGTCCCACAAAATCTATCACCCATTTCTCAAAGGGTTGTAACGTCATTTGTGGATTTAGAGGCATCTCATCCCTCCGTGATGGCCTGCCAGTCCTTTGACATGCATCACATGCCTTGCAATATGCTTTTGAGTCTTGATGGAGGGTTGGCCACCACAACCCTGCACATAGAATCTTCTACGTGGTTTCTCTCCCTGCATAATTTTCTCCCACAGTGCCCCCATGAGCATCCACGAGGATGTTGCTTCTTGCAAACTTTGGTACATATTGTTGCAATATCTCATCAGACCCCATTTTGTACATATTCCCATTAATGACATAAAAATCTGTTGTGTGCACCACTAACTCCTTCTTCTGTTGGATGGTGTATCCCTCTAGGGAAATTCCTATCGTCACGAAGTGTATTATATCCTCAAAATGACAATCCGTGATCCGCAATGAAAATAGTTACGCGTCAGGCAGTCCTTCCTCCAAATTAGTGGGATCTTCCTTTGTTTCAATGCATGACAGATGGTCTGGTCCCACATTCAGTCATCCAGGCTTCACAATAAATTCAAAATCACATTCCTGGAATAATAACAGCCACCTGTAGATTCTCCCCCCCAACATAGTCTTATTGACAAGGTACTTCAGCATGGAGTGGTCTGTATACATCTTAAAATGGCCTCCTAGCAAGTAGTGTCTAAAATTTTGGAGCTTGTATACCATAGCTAACCCTTCGTGCTCGGTGGTGGAATGGTTTTTCTTCGCCTTGGATAATGTTCTTCTTGCAAACACGATAGGATAGTCCAAGTCTCCTCCGCTAGGCTGTGTTATTACTGCTCCCAGCACTATAGATGATGAGTCGACATGTACATGAAATTCCTTCTTCCAATCTAGGAAGACTAGAATCAGCGCGGTGACCATCTTTTCTTTCAATACATCCAAGCTTCTCTTACAGTCCTTGTTCCAGCAGAATGTGACATCCTTCTTCAATAACTTCTCCATAGGTGTGGTGATCTAGGCATAAACTTTGATAATCTTTCTATAATATCATGTATGTCCTAGGGTAGCAAGAAACTATTTCACACTCCTTGGCACTTCCAAGTTTGGTATCACTGTGATCTTCGTGGGATCTACCATCAGTCCCTGTCTTCAAACCACATGACCTAGCAGGGTCTCGAAAGGAACACAAACCAGGCACTTCTTTAGATTGAGTGTGATCTGGTATCTTCAACAAGTATCTAGCATCAAGCATAAACTGGCGACATGGTGTTTCACCAGTCCAAACATAGTCCAGTCATTAAAGTATAGTTCCAGGAACTTATGAATAAATTCCTTGAACATCACAACGACTATGCATGAGAAAATCGCAGGTAGATTCTTTAATATGAAAGGCATGACAATGTACTAAAAACACCCCCACTCAATCACGAAGGTCATATTGTTCCTATCCTCCTATTTGATTTTGATCTGATGGTACCCAGAGAACCCATAAGTGAAGGAATATGCTTCTTGGCCACCTACATTGTCCAACACTTCATCAGTGAATGGAGTCGGGAAAGGATCATGTATGCAAGAGTCATTCAGCTATTTGAGATCCATGCATATCCTTATTTCATCCTTCTGCTTCTTCTACTATACCACCATAGGGCTTACCCAGTCAGATTCTTGCACAGGCTCAATGATGCCTGCCATGAGAATCTTGTCTACCTCTAAGTAGACCTTCTCCTTATACTTCAGATTGAGACGGTAAGGTCTTTGCTTAACCGGATTCGTGTCAAGCTTCAATGTGATCTTCATAACACCTAGGTCCCCGATTATCCCTTTTAGATCTATAAACTTGGTAGGGAATAAATCCTAGTATTAGCGGAGCAATTCAGCGACCTTATCTACCGTCGCATTGTCCCAGTAAGCTCAAATATTTGTGAATTTGGGCTTTGCCTCCATGCCAATGTTTACCTGTTTCGTTTTCAGTGGTGCAGTTATATCAGGATTCTCAATCTATGGTCCTTCAACCTCGCGGTGACCTTCTGTTTCAGGGATGTTAATCTTTCGTGGATCCTCATCCTCTTCTTCAGTGGTTACATTATAGCACTCCAGCACGTGACTCAGCTGAGTAGTCCAATCAGGCTGAATCAGGTCCATAGGATCCTGCTTATTCTAAAGATTGTTGCTTTCACCTCTTTTAGCACCTTATCAATACAGTAAAACCCATATTCAAAGCTAAATGTCATTATGAATCCTGTGCACAAAATATCCCATTCACCTGTACCATGGTGAAGCTCTGTTTCTACGTACCAGTTCATTGGGACGAAGTCTAGGGTGTGACAGAACAAGTGCACCCATTCAGGTTGGGACTTCTCTCCATAAGCCTGAGCCCATTTGGCCATGTTCGCATGTGGATGATCCTGCCCATCATACTTGTTTGTCATTCATACCTTCATCTTCCCAAAGTGTGTCTTAATCATCCTCCTATATTTGCACCAATCATGAAAGCTTCCCTTGTGCATACCCCACCATCTTGTGGGTGTAGCGCGCAATGCCTAGTCCAACACTTGGAAGCACTGCTTTTCTGGTACCTCCCTCTCAAAAGCATCCAAAAAGGTATCTACATCATTCAGGCCATCATAAGTAGGCATATTTCTTACCTCTGACAACGCATAGTGTAGTGACTAGGTCCTCATGTTACAACTCAGTGTAGTTACCTCATGTAACTGATTCTTCCAACGCTCTAGCTCTTCATCAGAGTTCGAGGTGCAAGAACTCTCATGATCCCATGTAATTCGTCCATCCGCTATTGGATTCACCCAATCTTGGTCTTGCGTTGTTATCTTATAGATGCAGTCCAGATCATCATCACTCTCATAATTGTGGACTGGTTCAGTATAGTGCGATCCTTCAACAGGATCTAGGGGTACTATTACACAGATTGATTTCTTCTCAAACATCATCTTTCACTTCTCTAAGTTGATTACCCCATTCATGTCAGTATCCCAATCAATTTCAAGGAGTGCAGGATAGGGGTTTTTGTCATCCACAATTTCTATTACCTCAAAGTCAGCCAATGCGGTTGCACCTTCAACATCTGCATCCACCCCATGGGGATGATCTTTTGCTAGTTTTAGATCCTTAGTTGAATCAGAGACCACTATAATGCAGGTCTCCCCATCTACTCCCAAGTCTGCTTCAGTAGTACGTTCTCATCTGACTCCAAATCCAAAATAACCTGATCCATCTCTTATTCTCCTATCTACACAGTCAGCCTCATCTCTCGTCCTGTTCTTGTTTTATGCTTACCAATCTTTCATATTATGCATGGCTCACTCGGAGTGTTTCTGGCGCATCTATTTATGAGCTCCTGTAACCCCTTCATAGCCTTACTGTCATGCAGTAACTTCATGTAGGTCTCTCAAAAGGTTGTAAGCATAGAAAGGTCCATCTCCTGATCAGGCTTATCCTTGTTCCCTGAGGTGGAGGCCTCAGCGAAGCTCTTCTTTTCCTCCAAGAATGTTTCAGGTGCGCACTCTAAATGGAACTCAACCTCTTTCACTAGACCTTTGCGAACCCATTTGTTATCTTTGGGTTGCTTCCCCTTGTCATCTCCTATTGTGGTTCCACTTCATAGCACTATATTCACATTCAGGTCCTCTTCGTGTGGCTCAGATCTGTCATGCGGAAAGAGTCAATTTTGCGGACAAAACTGACCTCCCTAGAAGCTAAGGCTTTCTAGTGACAAACAAGACAAGTAAACACTACCTTTCTCTAAATATGCATTTAGAATACAAGTAATCAGGTGATTATAACATACCTTTAGTCCAACGCTTTGTAGTAGTCCAGCCTCGCCAATCCGGATGAGCTCCTCCTTCTCTTCGAAACCTGCATTCACTAACAAGCCAAAAGATTAAATAGAACTTGATAAACTTATAAATAAAACATATTCATCATACAGACCAAGGAGTATATGAAACAAACCATGAATAACAATCTGTTGAGAAAAATGAGTTTATTTGTATTAAGTGGAAACAAAAGAAACCATTACAACCTGAGCCTTGGTGTTGTGCAGGTCCCTCCTAGGGTCCACCAAGAGTTTTCCTTTACTTTGATCAGCTCACCCACTTCCAAATAAGGCTAGGAAAGGATGTGAATCTCTCCTCTCAAGCTCTATAAGGGAGTCCTAATTCCAGCAACATCTACCCTTAGGAATGTTCAGCTTTCAACCTCCCCTCCCTCTGTCCCAATGCCTGTATTTATAGTGCTCTAGAGGAAGTTAATTAGGTCCACCATCAATGGGATAAGCCCCTCTTTGAATGGGATAGCTCCCCTCTTGATGGGATAAGTTCCTCTTTCATAGGGATACATGAACCATCTGGAGGCGCTCAATACACGTCAAACAAGCTTCTAGAATGCTCTAGAAATGACCACAAGTAACTTTTTTGAAGTGAAACTTGCGCCTTTTGACCTTTACAGGAGTACGCACCCACCCCTTTACAGACAGAGCGTACAAGTACACAGGTATTGTGAACTTGGGGTGCGTACACGCAGGTAAGGCTAAGAGAAACTGCGTACCCAGAGATATATAGATTTTTAAAGACTTTCTCTCTTTTTGGAGTTTGACATGAAGAGCAGAGGTATAAGACTTGCCAAGGAGGATAGTATGACAGTTGATGGAGCCATACTAACTGCAAATAGTCATGGAGACAAATTTTAGTGTAACAGATTGCCCCCTAAAGTGCGAAGCCTGTAGTAGATTAGGGTTTCATATCATCTAGGAAAGGTGAAGTACTTTATCATTTCAAGTATTATCTTGTGGAGAGCCTAGTCGGAACCTGCAAATATTCAACACAAATTACATATATAAGATCATATCATCGTTGAGGTAGGCATTCCCATACTCAGATCAAAAACTTTAACTAACAAACTAACTACTGCTCTGATACAGGAACGATTTCGCAGTACATCATAATCATAGACTTTTGTAGACACAGTATGGACGCAGCCATCTGTTTATAGTTAGTCTACTGTATAATGAATACAAAACTCCTCGCAACCTGGATGGTGGAAACTAGATCCAGGGTCTTCATTTCTACTTCCCGAAAAAATACGATTCTATCCATGCGAATAAATGAGTTGATGTCGAACATGGTAGAAACCACTTGATTACCAGTCGATGATGTAAATTGTTAACAAGTGTGAGAGAGACCACCAGTGATGTTAATGGTTCTCAAAGTACCCAGTACAATCCATGAGATGTGAATGAATGAGTTGATGTCGAACATTTCACGGAATCCTTCGATCGAAAGTCAATGATGTAAACCGTCGTCAAAGGCGAGAAACTTGCCATTGATGCATGTAGATTTCAAGGTACTGACGATTTCTAGGTCATCTTTCTAGATAATGCGCTGATGTCGATAGAAAGTGACCCGTTGCAGGCAAGCCCACAACACGAAATCATAGATCAAGCTGAAGAAATGTAGCTGTAAGGACTGACTCAGGGATGGTCGAGATGGATGACGGGTATTTTTACAGATGAATGGTTTATTTGCAGTGACCTCTTGAACACATAACAACACAACAGATGGCTTGGTGACATTTGACCCAAAGTTAATACCCGGCTGAAGACTTTCAATGTGGTTTGATCAACTGTGAGGCAAAGGATTTCCCAACCCAGGTGAATGAAAAGTGTCGTGTTCAAGAGTGGTGATAAGGCTTCTTCTGAGACAAAGGATAACAAATAGGCTCATTTTTCTCTCTTTTCCCCCTTAGGAATGTTCAGCTTTCAACCTCTCCTCCCTCTGGCCCAATGCCTGTATTTATAGTGCTCTAGAGGAAGTTAATCAGGTCCACCATCAATGGGATAAGCCCCTCTTTTAATGGGATAGCTCCCCTCTTGATGGGATAAGTTCCTCTTTCATAGGGATACATGAACCATCTGGAGGCGCTCAATACACGTCAAACAAGCTTCTAGAATGCTCTAGAAATGACCACAAGTAACTTTTTTGAAGTGAAACTTGTGCCTTTTGACCTTTACAGGAGTACGCACCCACCCCTTTACAGACAGAGCGTACAAGTACGCAGGTATTGTGAACTTGGGGTGCGTACACGCAGGTAAGGCTAAGAGAAACTGCGTACCCAAAGATATATAGATTTTTAAATACTTTCTCTCTTTTTGGAGTTTGACATGAAGAGCAGAGGTATAAGACTTGCCAAGGAGGATAGTATGACAGTTGATGGAGCCATACTAACTGCAAATAGTCATGGTGACAAATTTTCGTGTAACAAGATCTCATCATCTACAGGTTTTGAGTTGACTGAGGTGGTAGCACCCCTTTGTCATGTATCCTTGCTATCTGCGTAGGACAGTCTTCCATTGCATGATCAAATAGAGTGCAATACTTGAACGAATGATGTGTTGGGTTAGTGAAATCATGGGAATAATGTCCTACTCCTCCACAATTGTCGCAGATTAGCTATCCCCAACCTCTGCAAGGTCATCCTCCACCTCGGCCTCATCTGTGCCCCTGAAAGCTTATCCACTCCATCCCCATGCTTTGGTCAGGGGGTCGTGTTTCTGCCTGTACCCTATAGGTGCGACTTCTAACCATCATCAATTCATAACTTCTACAGTTGTGCTCATCATGCCCTACTGACCTACAGAAATTGAGGAACAGTTGTTGCAGTGTCTGTACAAAAGTTTTTAGCAAATGACAGTTATCTATGGCATGTTTTCCTGCTACTTAACATATATCACACCACAATGCAAGCCCCGTGCTTGGTCCAGCTTGAGCTTCCATCCTCAGAGGCATCGGTCCTCCTCTTGCAATCTAGTTCGCAAAGGCTGAAAAATGGCCTTTTTCATGTCCCTAACCCTTGCATTTCAGGCACCATACCTCTTAGCGCACCTCTGGTTGAACTGTTCTGTCCTCCTTCAAACTTTGCATCTCAAGGAAAATATTTTTCAACTACGCATGGATCTGTTAAACACCCAAATTTGAATCTTGCATCCGTGTTTCATGCAATCTCATTGGAATCTCCAAGGCCTCTGCCTGAGTCGTTATCTTCTATTGTGATAGCGCAACCCTTAAGTGTGGTAGGAGTGAAGCCACAAACCATTCACAATGCTATATGTTTGTTAATTTCATGTTAGCTTCGCAGATTTTACAATTCAACCTCTGATCTAATTCCCAAGGTGTCTTACCTAGTTGCATCGCGATTTCCTTGAACCCCACAATCAATTGTGCCTTAGATTTAGGCCTACTGAATTCTTTATTCAGTGTTGTGTGGATGTCTGCCACTCCAACATTCAGGTTATCTTTAGAGTACTTGATGTACCAGGTTAGCGCACGATCCTATAGAGCACTAAACAACACTTCCTTCTTCATGTGATCATCTATAACACCCTAAGCTTCCCATACATCTTTCACGATGAACCAGAACTAGTCTGGGTCCTCATTTTCCAAGCCTTTGAATAAAGGAAACTTTACTGAATTTGTCGTACTAAACTATGGTGGAGATGGAGGTGGTACAGGTGAAGTCGCAGGTAATGGTGGTGAAGTTGGAGGTGGCATGGGTGGAGGTGGTAATTGCGGGAATCCTTATCTTATTAACTGAATAGGACTTCATGGAGAAGCCTACGTTATTCCCTTTTTGTCACTTCGTGGAGGTGAAACCAATGGACTATATTCATGACCCTTTCTTCCTTTGTTCCTGTAAGTTTTTCCGCTTCGTGTAACTCCAAACATCAACGTAGATGCATAACCCGCTTTTCGCACAATAACATTTTAATCTAGGTATTCAAACATTTCAAGTACTTACCTCACGGTCCTTTGAAAAAGCATTGCTTTGCCTCACTGTAGCTGACTGATCTATTGACCGCAAATTCAGTTACAAATCCTCTTATGACACGATTGATCCAAAGATCAACAGCATAGACAATCTTATCTTCAGATTCTTCCAATCTCTATACTAGCTCTAGGGTCCAAACAATAGGACCGTCAAGTCTCCACCTTCCTTGGCTATCTGCTAGCTTCGCAATCCACTCTTATAGATCAACCAGAAAGGTGAAAAAAAATATCTCTTGGATCTCTATATATAGGTACCTGTCCAGCCACTGTTCCTTTGTCAGTCATGAGTTTTTGTTCTCCTACACTACGAATTTGTGGATCTTCCTATCCAACCAGTCTTTGATCTCTTTCTTGGTTGGATTCCAGTGATACGACATCACACATCTCTTATGCAGATTCTTGTCCCAGCAATGGAACCATTTGTTGGCATGTTGCGGGCTTACCCAAGTTCAACGTTAGTTAGCCAAAAAAATCCCTACACTACTGGCTCTTTCAGCATCAGCCCACAGAGTGCAGAATGAAGTCTCTCCTGAAGCAGTATGGGGGGATGCTCGAACAAAGTTTCTGCACCCTGGGATGGTCATGATGTCATTTTATTCCTTCTATTCCTAGCTTCGCACAGGTTACTTAGTTATAGGGCTTGCCAGACTAGCCCTTTATTACGCCCTTCAGTACCTCCGTAAAAAGGTACGATTGACCTTCATGCAGCCCTAACATGCTACTCAAGTACTTTCACACTACTAGGGCAGCGTACCGTGAAAATTCAAAAAAACTAGTCTAAGTGTCTTACTTATCTTATTAATCAATCATTATTAGCACCGCATAAATAGATGTTCTTACCTACATTCACTTAACCAACGTAATTACATACATTCGCGCATCATATAAGCATTATAAAAGAAATTCATAGAATATGACAAGATGCATTAACCAGAACAAGGACACAGAATTTGCAAAATACTTCTCTTTATTGATATCTTCAAGTGATTACATACTCTATCCACCCTACACACACAGATGCAGGGGTCTGCGCACTCAGCTGCGGACTTCCACCCTAGGCCTCTGCACACTCAGCTGTAGAGACTCTACCTATGCTACGACCTGAACTTAGACTTCTTACTTCAGAGCTATGACTAGCTTAGCGACTATTGAACTACTTAGAGCTTACTCAATTAGCTCTTTTTTATACAATCCCATGGTCCGTGGACCATGGGTAGATCTTTTATAGCCTAATTTACTTTACAAAAATAAGGGCAGACAACCCTTTACAACTCATGACACCTTCGCGCTCCGCGACCACAAAATGCGGAGACTTTACAATTTTTTTACAAAATTTGACCCAAACATGGGTTTTTAGCCCCAAAACTGTCCTTAGGGGATCACATTCCCAATAACAAGCAGCCACGGTATTTGAGTACGAAATTCCATTTAGAATCCTTGATACCCAACTTTGTGCGAAGGGTATGGAAAATGTTGGTAAACTCTAGCACGTCTTGGTCCCTTCCCTGTCGTAGCGTGGTCCACTTTATGTATTTATCCTCATAGCTTCTGACAGGGTAGTACTTCTCCTTGATGGAATATTGGAATGAATTCCAAGAGGGCACGGCTGAAAACAGTGAGCCCATACTTTCATTCTTCTGCTCGCAGTAGGTTTCCCACTAGTCCTTGATGTGGGGGGTTGCTTTGAGAAGTGCAAAAGTGATATTTTCCTGGCTAGAAAAATCATAAGCAGAAAAATAACCTTCTAGCAGATTTAACCATTTATCTATGGCATCTACATCTATCTGACCTTTGAATATGGGGATTTCAAAGTTAACTTGTTCCTTAAAGGGTGTGGTGTTTCCATAGTAGTTGTTGGAAGCAGATGTGTCGCCCCTGGGTGGCGGTTGAAGGATCTGGGCAAAGTTTTCCATCATCGCATTCCTTTGTCACTCGAGGGATTCTTCGAGCAAGATTTTGATAGGATCTCTTGCCCCCTTGTCTTTCTATTCATCCACCATGGGAGGCCGTCGGGGATTTGTGAGGTTGATCTTACAAAGGTTCAACCAGATCGAGCCCTAGCTCCTTATATCTCGACCTCGTTGGGGACGTGCAAAGAAAAACAGAGAAAGAGAAGACCAGTCTAATACCATTGATCTGGATTTATGTAGTGTTACACTAAAAAATGTCACCATGACTATTTACAGTTAGTATGGCTCAATCAACAGTCATGCTACCCTCTTAGGCAAGTCTTATGCCTCTGCTCTCCATGTCAAACTCCAAAAAGAGAGAAAGTCTTGTATAAATGTATTTATCTCTGGGGACGCAGGTTCTCTCAAACTTACCTGCGGGGACGCTCCCAATGTTCACAAAAGCTGCGTCCAAAGACGCTCTGTATGTAAAGGGACAGGTGCGTCCCCCTGTAAAAGTTAGAATGCGCAAGTTTCATCTTTAAAAAGTTACTTGTGGTCATTTCTAGAGCATTCTAGAAGGTTGTTCGACATGTATTGGGCGCCTCCAGATGGTTCATGCACTCCTATCAAAGAGGAACTTATCCCATCAATAAGGGAGTGATCCCATCCAAAGAGGGGACTATCCCATTGATGGTGGACCTGATTAACCTCCTCTTGAGTACTATAAATACAGGCATTGGGCCAGAAGGAGGAGAGGTTGAAGCTATACATTTTCTAAGGGTAAATGCTGCAGGAATTAGGACTCCCATTTAGAAGCTTGTGAAGAGAGATTGCCATCTTTGCTTGTTCTATTTGGAAGTGGGTGAGCTTTGTCAAAGTAGAGGAAGACTCTTGTGGACCCTGGAAGGAGCTTGCACAACACCAAGGCTCAGGTTGTAATGGTTCCTTTTGATTACCTTTAATGCAAATTGGTCCATTCTTCTCAATAACTTGTTGTTTATGGGTTATTTCATGTACTCCTTGGTCTATATGTTGAATATGCTTTGTTTTATGTTATAATCAGGTGCTATTTAATTGTTTGACTGTTGGTGATTGCAGGTTTTGGAGAAAAGGAGGAGCTCATCCAGATCAACAAAGCTTGGACTTCTACAACAGCGTTTGGACAAAGGTAAGAACGAAACACTTGATTTCTCATATCATAATGCATGTTTAGAGAAGGATAGCTCCAGTTTGTTTTGTTTGTCATTAGAATGTCTTAGAATTCTAGGAAGGTCGGTTGTGTCCGCACTTTTGACTGATTCCATGTGACAAATTGGTGACTCCGCTGGGGATTCCAATGATGAGAAGAGTCTTTTCTTTTGTGTGAACTTTGCTTTGAGAAAATTGGTTTATTTTTCTGGTTTTGGCTCTGTGATTCTGTCTCTGGGTGGGTTAGCTTAGGATTAGTTTTATTGTGCTTTTTCTTGAGTTTTTCAGTAGGACGCACCCTCTGAGTGCTGCACAGTGCGTCCCTGGACGCACTTTTGCTGTGTGCACAGAGCGGGCCCGCACCTGTGCTAACGGGTTGCCTGCGTCCCCCTGCTAAAATTTGAGAAAACTCCATTTTTTTTGTTTTTTTACTCTTAGATTTTGTTGTTTCTTAGTTTTTTCTGCCCAGATTCATTAGTCCCTTGCCAAGAATCTTCACCTGAACTTGTTTTCATAGCATTAAGTGTTTTAGTGGATTTCATTGAAATTTAAGCCTAGGGTTTGATTTTTGAGTAGATCCTGTAGTGACTTTAATGGTGGAAGTTGTCAAGCCTTAGATCTCTCTGGTTTGGTCAACCTTCTTAAGAGTCCGATCTGTCGTAAGTCTACCCGTGTGAGCAACCAACCTGTTGAGTTGTCTCTTTGGTCAAATTTCAAAGTGCTTGTTGATTAAGTCTTGAATTCCATTTTACAAAAAGAACAAAAAGATTTGAGTTTTGTTTTGATCAGCTCTTGATTCTGCAATAGTTGGTCATTGATTTGATTTTGGTCAAGTAAAACAACCTAGAAACATCCTTGTAGGTTTTGGCCTCGTTAAGTTTGCTTAGAGTAAATTTACCTTTTAGTTTGCTTGTGAGTGAATTTTCGTAGATTTTAATAGTTGTTAAGATTGATTTTTGTTAAATTAGATTTATTTGCTTTATTAAAAAAAAAAAAAAATACAAAAACATCTTCTTTAAAAGTCTTGTTTCAAGTAGCTTTGAAAGTTTTGAAAGAAAAAGAGTTTTTCGTGCAAGTAAAGAGTGGTCATGTTTGTGTGCTTGAAAAGAAAAACAGAATTGTTTCTTTGATTGTATTTTCTAAAGAAGTTGTTTTCTCTAAAATTTGCATTCTCTCAACTCTCTTAGTTAAGAATTTCATTGAAAAAGGAAAGTAGCGTAAATCATCTTAGGTGCATCTTTGTAGTGGTTGGAGTCGAGTCTACACACCATTGGTTTCACTTCCACTACCTTTTGACTTTAAAGAACAACCATAAAAGTAACGCTTAAAGTAAAATTGAAATAGTAATTTTTATTTACTAGGGCTCTGAAGCACCAATTTAGATCAGGCTAGTGTCTTGGAGTAGGTGAGTAATTAACTCTCCAAGACAACAAAACCAAACAAGTAGCTTATCTTGTGATAGAATAAATCCAATTGCTTCACTTGTACTCTGGGAAAGCTCCTCTTAAAGGAGAAGCACGAGCTCGTGTCCGAACCAGTGAGGGGATCATTCCCCCCTCGTTGGGAACGACGCCAGACACGCACGTATTACAAACGGTAAACCTCGGATTAACCATTGTCGAGGAGCCAGGGGTCACTTGTCGGTAAACCTTGGATTATTGTCAAGGAGCCGGCAAGGGGATTGAGCTTGCTACTCTGCCCTTGCGTGCTGTCGGAGTTTAGACTGTTCCCCCAGGTGCATTTGTTGCGGTTGGTAACCTTAGTGACCATTATCTTTAGGATTCTACCGAGGTGACGGTGGAGGGAAGGTCCCACTGTACCTGGAGCAGACGTCGGTTATACTCACTTGGATTTTCTGGGGGGTTCACTTCACTCGAGACGGTTAAAGTGGAGGAACTTGGTCCAGTCTATTCATTAAGCAGGTTGCCGGGGTAACTGTTCCACCCGCCATTTCTGTACTGAATCCAGCGAGGTTGGGCTTCATCACCAACTAGCGCTTTTGGTCCGGAAGACTACTGTTTGTGTTTGGTTTGACGCCCTAGATTCTTTAGGTGTGTGATTCAAATTTGTTTGGTTCTTTAGAGACTTTAGGTGGTTTGATTTGAAATTTTATTTTGTTTTCGTGTGTAGTAGTTAAAAGTTTTTAGCTGTGGCGGAATTACCGAGACAGTCCCGTAGACTGCGGGCCAGTCTCCTGAAGTTGTTTCTGTGGCCGAATTGTTGAGAAGATCCCGTAGACTTAGGGGTGAACCTCCTCAAGACGAGTCCAGTCATTTAGAAGGTTTAAAGGTCCTTGTAACTCCTCCTAGTGGCAGTAGAGTAGGTTCACCTGAAGAAGGAGAATCTTCCTTGGTGGTCCATCCAGATTACCAAAGTTTAGAGACAGGTTATAATCCCGAAGCTGTTACAGTTTCTGAGCTTGTTGGTAGTTTTTCGTCTGCTAGTGATACAGGCGAAGAACCAGAAATATCTGAACCTGTTACTCCGACTCCTAGTGTTCCTGATTCACCGAGAATAGAAAGAATTATCACCGAAAATCTTCCTGTTGGTTTGATTGCTATTGAAGAACTTGTTCCAGAGGAAGAAATAGGCGTCTCTGATCCTGAAGATCAAATTACCCTTGATCTAAGGGAGCGTGAATCTATCTTTTACAGTCCTCCTAGAAGTACTACTTGGTACCTTTCGTTAACAATTATTTAGACAACTTTGGGCTAGGTTTTTCTACACCTCGTACTCCTTTTCCACCTGGAGGTATTCATACTCCTGTAAATATGTCTGGTCAGTCGTCCGTGTTTACACAAAGTCCTGAATCTTTTTTACATGGCGGTCCTTCTGTTCCTACTGGGTATCAATCTCTTTCTGGTACCTTTGCGGGAGCATCTCCTCAACCCATTGATCATGGGTTATTAGTTGGAAACAGTGGTAATGTACCATTGGGTGTAGGAGACATTTACATGATGTCAGGTTCAGTTCCCGTTTCCCAACCTCAAGGTGGCCAATTACCGCCTGGGGGGCAGCCTCCGTTAATGCCTGGGGGGCAACCTCAAGGTACTTCATTCGTGTTTGGGGGGCAACCTCAAGGTCAGTACGCTCCTATAGGGCAATACATACCTCAAGGTCAACCCCAGCCTCAATATGTACCCCAAGGTCAACCTCAGTATCAATATCAACCTCAAGGATGGCAACCTCAAGGATGGCAACCCCAAGGGTATCAACCCCAAGGGTATCAACCTCAAGGGTACCAACCTCAAGGTCAAGGTCAACCCCAGTATCCGTATTTACCTCAAGGTTATCAACCTCAAGGTCAATACTCAAATCAAGGTTATCAACCACCTCAAGGTCAATCATATGGTCAAGGTATGGGAACTACACCTTACAATTATCAATCCTATCCTCAATCCGGCTATGGATCTCAGTATCCTCAACCTGTTATGGGTCAATACCCTGGAATGTTAGTGTGGGATCCTTCACAGGGTCAACAGATGTTGCAGCCAAGTATGCAGTCGGTACCTCAAGCTGGACAACCTGTAGTTTCTGGTCCACCCCAGCAACCGCAACCTGTCCAGTCAAGTGTTCAAACCTCTGTAACTTCGGTAGTTACTCAGCCGCCAATTGCACCTAGTACTCCATCTCAAACGGCTGCTGCAACTACCGCCACATCTACCATACTTACTTCTGGAGTATCGACGGCTCCGGTTTCTACTGTCTCTGTAACCACTCCTCAGACATTTGTACCGTTGTCCGGATCTACGATTCAAACCACGGTCCAGATGCCTGTAGGCCAGCCTGGTATAAGTACGGTTGTCACTACTCAACCTCAATTTGTTCAACCTCCGTACCAGGGACAGTATCAACCTGGGCAAGCTGTCCAACAACCGGTTTACCAGTATCAACCGTATCCTGGGTACACTTATCAACAACCTCAACAACCCCAGTACGGTCCGGTTAATCCTGGTTTTCCAGGAGGATATAATATCCCAAATGCGACTCCTGTTCCTAGTTATCCTGGATATCCTCCTCCTGGGGCTGGTATTGTGACCCAGAGTTTTAGAGATCCTAACCGGCAGTTACCGTTTATCGCAACTTTGGATTTACCAGACTTGACGCGCCTAACGAACGATCCAATTCAATATCTTCCGTTCTGGCCGCCAATGCCAAATAAGTTGCCCAGTGATATACCCAAGTTCGAAGGTAAGTCTGGAGAGGATCCGTCCAATCACGTGATGACTTACCACCTCTGGTGTGCTTCAAATTCTATCTCGGATGATTCGATCCGCTTACGTCTTTTCCAGCGTACACTCATTGGTCTCGCGGCCAAGTGGTACATTGAGTTACCACGGGCCTCTTTTTACAACTTTAGCCAGTTAGCTACCTCGTTCTTAACTCACTTTCAGTTACCGGTCAGATACGATAACGGTACGGAGTTATTAACTTCACTAAAACAATCAACCTCCACGTATATTTCTGATCACATTCATGAGTGGAGACGTCGAAGAAGGCTAGTGAAAGTTTTTATCCCGGACCAAATCTTAGCTGAATGGTTTGTTAAATCATTATTACCAAGGATTACTGAAGATGTAGCTAAGGCCGGAGTAGTTACTGAGGAGCAAGTCATTGCTCAGGCACAATACCTTGACTTAGTTTACACTCAGTCGGGTACGTTACACGAGAAGATTCCGGATCTTCCAAAGTCGAATCAAATCGCTGCTGCTCCTTCGGGATCTCATGCCGCTGATGGTATGATTGGTATCGTGAATACAAAGAGCAAGAAGAAGTCTTCCAAGGCTTCAACTACTCCAATTATCACTTTGCCCGATTCTCCGACAGGAGAGTCTTCTCCTGAACTTACCGCCGATATTCACGCTGTAGAGTCATCTACGGCCAAATCAAAAAACGGTGGAAAGAAGAAAGGAAAGAAGAAGGCTAAAGCAGACAAGGCTCCGAAGGAGAAAACAGAAAAGTCGGAAACCAATGACGAAAAGCGCAAACCTCGATATCCTTGTCTTATTTGTGAAGAGGATCATTTTACGAGAGATTGCCCTCATCGGGCCGAGGTAGTGAAAATAGTCAAAGGTTCTCCCACTCCTGCTGTGTTAAAAAATCCATTTCCAGAGCAGGAGAATAAGATGATAGGTTCTTCCTCGAATGCCAGTGAAGAACCCATTTTGATGATGTCTCATGTGAGGATTGCGACTCGATCGCAAGATTATGGTAGTAAGAATCCTGTTGATGGTAAGGAAGCAGAATCTTCTCATTCTAATCCATCAACCTCAGCTCCTGGTTCCGATCCACTACAGATCGAGAAACCTAACCCAGACTTAGTAATTAAACCGCCCGCCAAGGGTGTACTTCGAAGGTCTGCTTTCAATCCACATGCGAGAGCGGCCCAGAATTACAACATTGTTGAGGACTTAGCTGTTTCACCCTCAGCAATGTCGGCGTTAGAAGTGCTGCAATCATGTCCAGCACAACGAAAATTGCTTTTGTCGGCTATAGGAGCTGTTGATGTTCAGGATCCGAATCTAATGATCTTCGATCTAGAAAATAGTACACCGCGTCTCCCCCATCAAATGGCTTTCCAAATTCCAGTGATAGTCAAAAACAGGCCTATTCATAGGACTGTGATTGATGAGGGAGCTTCTACGTGTATTATGTCGATTCAATGTTGGAGATCCCTTGGTTCTCCTTCGTTGAACCAATCCCCCACCATCCTTAAGGCCTTTGATGGCCGTGGGTTCCGTCCGTTTGGTATTCTACAGGAATTGCCTATAGGGGTAGAAGGTAAAACCGTTAGTCTGGATGTGGAAGTGGTTGATGCCCCTCTAGACTACAACCTTCTTTTGGGTCGAAGTTGGTCATATGCTATGACAGCGGTCGTTTCATCGGTCTTCAGAGTAATTAAATTTCCACATAACGGTAAGATCGTGACTATTGATCAGCTGACATACTTTTCATCCGACCCAGCCTCTTCAGAGAGTATCCAGCATGTCGGTAAGACGACAATCCCTTATAGGGACGTTGGTGTAGGTTTAGTTAAGGATTCCGGTTTACTGGGAACTTTTCCTCTCCCTCCACTCAGCGTAGAACCTTCGTTTGCAACAATTCATATGATTACATCAGAAAACATTATTTATGATGATCCTTGGTTTGTCCCATCTGACTCTGAGATAGACTCATTCGGTAATGCTATGCCCTTGAGTCCATATGAAATTGCTTATGAAGCTCTCATGTCTTTTACCGACTTTCATTCAACCGAGGTCGACCAAATGAATGTGGTCAGTGAAGAGTCACTTTTCACCTCACCCTTAGAACGGATAGCGTTTCCCGAAGTCGTGTCATCTGACGAACAACTTCGCGAAATCCTAAGTGTAGACGATCTACCATGGGAAGATCTCCATCACAGATCTTCGTTTTTACCTAAGGATGATGCATTTGAAAATGATTTTTCATCTATCTTTACCGCTGAATATGTCAAAGACGCTCAGGATCCAACGAAACATTCTGATTCAGAGTTGAATTTAGGGAATATTTCTCGTACTATTCCCATTGATATTTCAGTGAAGCCCGGAATTGAGGAGAACATTCATATAGGTGCCGCATGTACAGAAGATGAAATCCAAACTTACAAGGCCCTATTCCAAGAATTCCGCGATGTGTTTGCCTGGTCTTACGAGGAAATGCCGGGAATCGATCCTGCCATTGTTGTTCATGAAATAAAGACCTACCCGGATGCTAAACCCATCCGGCAACGGTTGCGTCAGATTCACCCTCGAAAAGCGGCTGCGATTAAAGCAGAAGTCGAAAAGCTGTTGAAAGCAGGTTTCATTTATCCGATCCCGTTAACGGATTGGGTATCGAATATTGTTCCCGTCAATAAGAAACAAGGAACAATAAGAATCTGTATCGACTATAGGGATATAAATCGAGCTTGTCCAAAAGACAACTATCCTACGCCTTATATCGATCAAATTATTGATGATTGTGCCGGAAGTGAAATGTTTTCCTTTATGGATGGTTTTTCGGGCTATAATCAAATCAATATTCTACCTGCCGACCAACCAAAAACGGCATTCATTTGTCCATGGGGGACATTTGCTTATTGCAAATTACCTTTTGGGCTTAAGAATGCCGGGGCCACTTTTCAACGGGCGATGTCTTATGCATTTCATGACATCAAGCACATTGTGCAACCGTATCTCGATGATTTGCCTGCTCATTCTTTACATCGAGCTGATCACCTTGTCCACCTACGAGCAATCTTTATGAGGTGTAGGCATTATCGAATTCGGTTGAATCCCCACAAGTGTGTTTTCTGTATAGAAACAGGTCGATTGCTGGGATTTGTTGTTTCAAAAGCCGGCATTCGCGTCGATCCCTCGAAAGTCGAGGCTATCATCAAATTGCCTCCTCCTTCGAGTTTGCGCCAACTCCAAAGTTTGCAAGGGAAAGCGAACTTTTTACGCCGATTCATCCCAAACTACGCCGAGGTCACTAAAGGTTTTACACGGTTGTTGAAACAGAACGTTCAATTCTTTTGGGACGAGATTGCCCAACAATCTTTTGATGCACTTAAACACGCGTTGACCCATGCACCGTTGTTGCATCCTCCCAACTACAACCAGGACTACTTCTTATACCTCGCAGCTTCGCATTCCACCATTGGAATGGTGTTAGTTCAAGAAGATGAATTCGGAGCGGAACATGTGATATATTATCTCAGTAGGACCTTAAATCCCACTGAGTTAAAATATTCGCATGTGGAGAAATTGGCCCTGGCAGCCGTTCAAGCTGTCCAGCGTTTTCGTCACTACATTCTTCTCCGTAAAACTACAGTTATTTCGGATTGCAACCCTATGATTTATATTTTGACAAAACAACTGCTAGGGGGCAAGTACTCTAAATGGATCGTTATCCTGCAAGAGTTCGACTTGGAGTTCGAGAAGTCCAAGTCTAAGAAATCCTTAGTTTTTGCGGAATTGATGTGTGATTTCCCGAGTGCTGACACAGAGACTGTGGCAGAGGAGTCCATTGCGGACGAATCTTTGTTTCTTATCAGTACTTTAGATCCGTGGTATGGGGATATAATCATCTATCTCCAAACCCAAACCTTTCGGCCTGAAGCTTCAAAGGCAGAACGTCGAAAAATTCGGTTTCAATCCCAGCAATACAAAATTATTGGAGATACACTTTATCGCCGGGGGGCAGACTTAGTTTTTCGACGTTGTTTAACTCACGAAGAGGCTGAGAGAGTTTTGAATGATTGTCACTCTGGAGCATGTGGCGGTCATATGTCTGGGTATGCCACAGCTCAGAAGGTGTTGCGCGCTGGTTACTTCTGGCCATCTATGTTTAAAGATTGTATCATTGCAGTCCGGAAGTGCCACAACTGCCAAGTGTTTGATCGAAAGATGCGCGCACCACCTGCTCCTCTCCACCCTATAATTGCCGTTGGTCCATTCGCCAAATGGGGTATCGACTTTATTACTTGTAACCCTCACTCGGCCGGGGGGCATGCGTATATCATCCTCGCGGTTGATTATTTCACTAAATGGGCCGAGGCGATGCCTACATTCGACGCAAGCGGCAAAACAGCTGCAGTTTTCATATTCAATCATATAATAACTAGGTTTGGTGTCCCACAAGCAATCATTACTGACCATGGGAGCCATTTTCGAAACACCATGATGACTGAACTTACAAGCCAGCTTGGTTTGCGCCACGACAGCTCTACTCCTTATTATCCGCAAGCCAACGGTTTGGTTGAGTCTATCAACAAAGTTCTGGTTATCATGATCCGACGAACCATTGGTATTCATCGGTCGAATTGGCACAACATGTTATTTTCGGCGCTATGGGCATACCGAACCTCAGTGAAAACCTCAACAGGGTTCACTCCTTTCCAGCTAGTTTATGGCTTGGAAGCAGTGTTACCCATTGAATGTGAAAT
Organism: Pinus tabuliformis; assembly: GCA_031772625.1. Lineage (NCBI taxonomy): Eukaryota > Viridiplantae > Streptophyta > Pinopsida > Pinales > Pinaceae > Pinus > Pinus tabuliformis. Next base: position 54,963,943 of record CM062819.1, on the reverse strand, counting down.
CCCATCACTTCAAATGGCTGTCGAATTACTTCCAGCTACTTCCGAAGAGGAGAAACGTTTATTGTACTTAGCTAAATTAGATGAGACTCGACGTGACGCTGCATTGGCAATCGAGACTCACGCGAAGCGAATGAAAGCTCAGTATGATAGAAATGTGACCCCTCGAAGTTTTTCGGAGGGAGACCTAGTGCTTTTATATGATCAAGCTAACGATAAGCTAGGTGCTGGAAAATTCGTTCCTATGTGGCATGGACCCTATATTGTAAAGCGAAAGCTAGCAAAAGGGGCTTATGAGCTGGTAGATTTTGATGGGGACTCTTTGGGTAAACCCAGAAATGGACTTTACCTAAAGAGGTATTATGCTTAAATGGTGGGTATGGAGAATTTTTAGTTAGGTTAGGTTTTCTTTCTAGCTAGTATGATTGTTAGTTAGTCAGTGTGCTTAGCTTAGTGAGTGTGTTTTTCGTCGTTATTCTGGCTTATCTTGGTTTTACTCTTGATATTACAGATGTCGACGCCTCTCCAAACATACATTGGATTTGCTGATGGTGCTTGTCGTAGTACACGGAATATCTCTTCCGCAGCTTGGGTTATCTATTCACCCTCTGACGAGTTAGTTTCTATGCATGGGGTAAGCCTCGGTCAAACAACGAATAACATTGCAGAATACAGTGCAGTGGTTGAATTATTATCCGAATCTATTTCATTTGGAATTCGACGTTTGATAGTGAGGTTAGATTCTGAACTTGTTGTATTACAGCTTAATAGAGTTTATGCCATTAGAAATCCTGTGTTATTAAGGTTGTTTTTGAGAGTGCGTCTCTTGGAACGTGAATTTGATTACATTGAATATCAACATATTCCAAGGTCCTTAAATACATTAGCAGATGCAATTGCTTCTCGAGTGTTGGACAGACATTTACGATAATCATGCAAGTAAATTTAAAAACATTTCATCATACATGTTAAACAAGATAAGCCGGTAATAGTGATATATATATAGATAGGAGTGTGTCAAAAAATATACATCGTCTTCGATCATAGGTTGAAAAACACCTTATGATCGGCAAAAATGATAAGTACAAAAAGTCAAAAATGTCACATGTGTCTACAAAGTGACTAGCCAATCACTGGTGGTGCTCCCTATACGACACCACTGCACGGGCTACCTTACGCAAAAATCTCCTAAACGGTCCAGGGACTGCGACTACAAAGCGCTGAAGCCTGATAGGAATGTCATCCATAGTAGTCTCAGGTATATCTGCCGTCAGACGCTCTAGATCATGCTCCAACTCAGCTAGTACTTCTGCAGCCGCGTCCTGTGGGGCCGGTACCGGTGCAGCTGGATGTCTCCTCTCAAAAGGCCGGAGGTTGGCTGGACGCTGTGGACCAACATCTGCATTTTGAAAATTTTTACTGTCAGTTTTGAGACGATATATATATAAAAAAAAAAAAATACATAATTTGAAAACTTGTGAAAAATAAAGTACCTCTGTCATCCCATTGTTCTCCCTGTGGAAGAACCATGTCCGGATCATGTCGAAAATCTACTCCGGCGTACGGAAAGTCCTGGATCGAGAAAACCTGGTCCTCCAACCAGTGAAAGTAACTATCAGAAAATCGAACAACTGCCGCGCCCTCGTCAGGATGCCGGGCCATCACCGCAACCCATCGTACCAGCTTTGGCTCCCGAGGACCCAAGATATCAACAGTGAGTTGCTGAGGGATCAGCATCGGAACTCTCTCTAAGGCAAAGCTCACGACTAAAGGCCCATATCCAAAAGTTTTCAGTCGTCCGTTCTTTGCCTTAGTCAGTTGGCTCTTCATATTAGCCGACACAGCATCACACCAGTTGAAAATGGTGCCTTGGTAACAGTCAATTGCCATCCGCATTTGGGACCCAGAAGCAATGTGCAAAGCGGCCGCGCCGCAAATTCTGGTAACCGTGAAAGCAATAACTTTGAGTTCACGCAGAGAGATGTGTTTGATCTCCACGCCTTTCGAATGGTGTGCCCCAGGTGTGCACCAATCTTCCCGGAGACTAACAAGGGATTGGCCACCCGGCCTAGTCCCGACTAGATTGAGTTGCTCGCCTCTGTTTGGCAAGCCAGTGAGAAAGTATACATCCGAGGGCTCTATCTCGAGCTGGTGCCCTCCTATGTAAAAGCATTGCTCTTGAACGTTCCATCTCTCAACCAGCCATTCTAAGAATCTTACCTGAGCCCTCATGCCCGGTATGGCCCAGTATTTGTATAACCTGCATGCTTTTAGGGCATCCAGGGAAGGTTGGTGTTCTATTGCAGCTTCATCAACCTCTTCGTGCTCTCTTTCTCTCCAATCCAACATGGTGAGTGCCCTACACACCAAGAAATGATGATTAAAATTAATTTGGGAAATTTTGAATGGTTATTTGTGAGGATTGGGGTTTCAATTTCCGCGTTCCACGGAGGACGCACCCCGCGTTTGGAACACAGGGCGTCGGGACGCAGCTGGCCTGAAGGTGGGCTGCGTCCCCCGACCATTTTCCTGTATAGGAAAAAGTCGGGGGACGCAGGTCACCCGAAGGGCACCTGCGTCCACCGAGGAGCGCATTTTGAAACCTAAACCCCCCAAAAAACAAAACTAAAACCTAAAAAACAATTTTAATCGGATAGAAATGAAGAGTAGGATGTTGTAAAATACCTGGAAGAGACGGCGTTCGATTCTGACGGTCGGATTTTCCGCAGCGACCACGGGAAGTTTCTTGTCAAAAGCTCCTTTTTCAACCTCAACAGTCAAACGGTAAAAATGACATGGTAAAAAGTCTTTTTATAGGTTTTTTGGATGAATTTGTTCATTTTTCACCATGGAAAGATGTTTTTCGATGTATTTTTGCCTATCTTAAACAGGTATGAGTAATGTGTCGCTTTTGTGCAGGACAAAGGGACTTAGAGGGAAAATTGTCATTTTTTCACGAACAAAATATCAGAGTCATCTTTTAAGCCCTTTTCTGACTCCTAAAATATGAAAAGATTGCCGAGCGTTTCTTTTACACTCGTTAAAACGGAATTAAAAGACGGTCCCCTTATAGCTCTTTTCTGACCGTAAAATCAGGAAAAGATTGTCGGGTTTTTGTCGTTTCAAACTCGATACGGAAATAAAACGACGTGTCCTTGATCGCTTTTTACTTTTCAGGTCAGTGGCACTAATTATGAAAGTACTCCTTGGTCGCAAGATCAAGCGGTTCCCCCAGGTATTATTTTATACTTTTTCGGGCTTGAGGGACACAAATCTACGAAAAAGTTCAACTTGGAGTCTTCTTAAGTTTTTCAGACTCTCTAAAATTGAAAAACACCGAGTTTCTCCTATACTGGGCTCGTTAAACATTTCACAGTAAAGGACCTGTTCAATTACAAACAGGAACGAACCACTCCTTCCTAGGGTTCGAATCAAAACTAGGTTGGACTCATCCGAAGGATGAGCTTATAATCAAGCATATGTTATCCTCCTCAAGCTTGTTAAAAATAAAGAGGTACTTGCCAGAAATGGTGGGGGAAAAGAGAGAAGAATGAACCTGTTTGTTACCTTTTGTCTCAAAAGAAACTTTATTACCACTCTTGAACACGACACTTTTCATTCACCTGGGTTGGGAAATCTTTTACCTCACAGTTGATCAAACCACTTTGAAAGTCTTTAACCGGGTTCCGGGGATTAACTTTGAGTTATTCGTCACCAAGCCATCTGTCGTGTCGTTATGTGTTCAAGAGGTCTGCAAGCAAAACTTTCATCTGCAAAATACTTGTCATCCATTTGACCATCCCTGAGTCAGTCCTTACAGCAACATTTCTTCAACTTGAACAATGATTTCGTGTTGCGGGCTTGCCTGCAACGGGTCGCTTTCTATCGACATCAGCACATTATCTAGAGAGATGACTTAGAAATCGTCAGTACCTTGAAGTCTGCATGCATCAATGGCAGGTTTCTCGCCTTTGACGTCAGTTTACATCATTGACTTTCGATCGAAGGATTCCGTGAAATGTTCGACATCAACTCATTCATTCACATCTCATGGATTGTACTGGGTACTTTGAGAACCATTGACATTACTGGTGGTCTCTCTCACGCTTGTTAACAGTTTACATCATTGACTGGTAATCAAGTGGTTTCTACCATGTTCGACATCAACTAATTTATTCGCATGGCTAGAATCGTACCAATTCGGGAAGTAGAAATGAAGACCCTGGATCTAGTTTCCACCATCCAGGCTGCGAGGAGTTTTGTATTCATTATCTAAGTAGACTAATCATAAACAGATGGCTGCGTCCATACTGTGTCTACAAAAGTCTATGATTGTGATGTACTGCAAAATCATTCCTGTATCAGAATAGTTAGTCTGTTAGTTAAAGTTTTGATCTGAGTATGGGAATGCCTACCTCAGTAATGATATAATCTTATACATGTATTTTGTGTTGAAAATTGCAGGTTCTGACCAGGCTCTCCACGGGATAATCCTTGAAATGATAAAGCGCTTCACCCTTCCTAGATATTACAAACCCTAATCTATTCCAGGCTTCGCACTTTAGGGGGCAATCTGTTACACTAAAAAATGTCACCATGACTATTTACAGTTAGTATGGCTCAATCAACAGTCATGCTACCCTCTTAGGCAAGTCTTATGCCTCTGCTCTCCATGTCAAACTCCAAAAAGAGAGAAAATCTTGTATAAATGTATTTATCTCTGGGGACGCAGGTTCTCTCAAACTTACCTGCGGGGACGCTCCCAATGTTCACAAAAGCTGCGTCCAAAGACGCTCTGTATGTAAAGGGACAGGTGCGTCCCCCTGTAAAAGTTAGAATGCGCAAGTTTCATCTTTAAAAAGTTACTTGTGGTCATTTCTAGAGCATTCTAGAAGGTTGTTCGACGTGTATTGGGCGCCTCTAGATGGTTCATGCACTCCTATCAAAGAGGAACTTATCCCATCAATAAGGGAGTGATCCCATCCAAAGAGGGGACTATCCCATTGATGGTGGACCTGATTAACCTCCTCTTGAGTACTATAAATACAGGCATTGGGCCAGAAGGAGGAGAGGTTGAAGCTATACATTTTCTAAGGGTAAATGCTGCAGGAATTAGGACTCCCATTTAGAAGCTTGTGAAGAGAGATTGCCATCTTTGCTTGTTCTATTTGGAAGTGGGTGAGCTTTGTCAAAGTAGAGGAAGACTCTTGTGGACCCTAGAAGGAGCTTGCACAACACCAAGGCTCAGGTTGTAATGGTTCCTTTTGATTACCTTTAATGAAAATTGGTCCATTCTTCTCAATAACTTGTTGTTTATGGGTTATTTCATGTACTCCTTGGTCTATATGTTGAATATGCTTTGTTTTATGTTATAATCAGGTGCTATTTAATTGTTTGACTGTTGGTGATTGCAGGTTTTGGAGAAAAGGAGGAGCTCATCCAGATCAACAAAGCTTGGACTTCTACAACAGCGTTTGGACAAAGGTAAGAACGAAACACTTGATTTCTCATATCATAATGCATGTTTAGAGAAGGATAGCTCCAGTTTGTTTTGTTTGTCATTAGAATGTCTTAGACTTCTAGGAAGGTCGGTTGTGTCCGCACTTTTGACTGATTCCGTGTGACATGTAGGAACACAATAAAGTATAGAAATAAATATAAATATAGAGATGCGGCAGAAATAATACTTCATTTCATTAATATAAAATACTGAAATATGCTTACAAACAAAATGGAAATAAGACTAGCTCAGGCGATGGTAACTTATCCGTGAGAAGAGATGTGATGGCTACATGCCTCTGAACTATGTTACAATGAGGCTGGAAGGCCTATGTATTGTCGAGAAACAATGGAAAACCCTAAACATCCAAAAACATAACCCTAGGATATGAAGCGCCAAACTATGGGCCCCATTTGGGTAAATTGGTATATCAACTTCCCGGGGTCGTAACTTTGGCATATGATCTCTGTTTGATGCACACAATCCCTTGTTAGAAAGATCTATCTGAGGACTACAACTTTTGAGTGACTAATGTTAGTTACATCCTCATGTTTGTCCCAGGTTTCCCAAAAAATGTCATTTAGGGCCTCAAAACGGCTCTGGACGTTTAGGACTCCAAAAACTGCCAAAAATAGTAAATTGTGCTACAAATAAGGAAACTAAAAAAACTGAAAGAAACAATGGTGGGGGTCAAAGTGGAATAGGTGGGTGGCCACCAATATCCGCCTCGATCAAAGACTTAGGAAGAAATGGCTTATATGTCTAAAGTTTCATATGCATCAGCAGTTGGAAGCTTAATGTATGCAATGGTCTACACAAGGCCCGATATTGCACATGCAGTGGGAGTTGTAAGTAGGTACATGAAAAATATAGGAAAGGAACATTAGATGGCGATGAAGTGGATTCTAAAGTATTTGAGAGGTACCACAAATCAATAATTATGCTTTGGTGGTTCAAACATTTCTCTACAAGGATATGTTGATGCAGATATGGCGGGTGATAGAGATAACAGGAGGAGCACCACATGGTATGTGTTTAGTGTAGGTGGAACAACTGTCAGTTTGTTTTCAAAACTGCAAATTGTTGTTTCACTCTCAATAATGGAAGAAAAATATGTTGCTGCTATAGAGGCTACCAAAGAAATGATTTGGTTACAAAGGTTTCTGGATGAATTGGGTAAGGAGTTGGGCAGGTTATACAGTGACAGCCCGAGTGCCATACATCTTGCAAAGAACTCTCCATTTCATTCCAAGACTAAATATATACAACTCAAGTACCATTTCATATGGTCAGTGTTGGAAGATGGACAGTTGAAGTTGTAAAAGATACACACTAGCCAGAATCCTGCAGATATGTTAACAAAAGTTTTAACTAGGGAGAAACTGAGATTCTGCTCGGTTTCAATTGGTATTCAAGTATGATGAAGAAGATGAGAAACATCCAAGTCCAAAGTGGAGTCATTGTCTAGCAAATGAAGAAGTAATGGAGTTGCTATAATCAGTCTCCAAGTGGGAGATTGTTGGGTGTGGAGCTTGATTATCTTCTTTATTCAGAGGTATCGCCGCATTGGACCCCAGTTCATAATGTGGCAGCAATGCCGCCCATAAATGTGCGCCATTAGGGGGGTCTAGGGGGGCAACAACGATTATTTGGAGCCCCGCCAAAGCTAAAAATAGATGTAAAATTTCCTTGTAAAAGGTCGTAATTTCATAGTCAATCTAGGTCGTTCATTAGGCAGAGATTTGATGGTAGAAGTTATGTTTAATTTAGGATTTTTTGCCCTATAAGGCAACCCCTTACTACATATGAGGGAATTGTATTGCGGTTATGTAGATCAATATTTTGAGCGAGGAAGAGAAAGGAGATTGAGAGCGAAGAGGGAATTATAGAGGATCTGTTGTAGGTTGTATCTCTTCAGTTTGCTGGATAATATAAAAGGAAGGAATGGTTGTTTCTCCATGGACGTAGCCCAAATTGGGTGAACCACGTATATCTGTGTCTCTCTTGTTTTATGTGTTTTTTCTGTTTATATTTCTGAAATATTTTTATTTGTTCCATTGCTCTATAATATATCATTTTATAATAGGACCTCATCCCAACATGCCCCCAACACAAATATCGTGACTCGCCCTCGAATCACACTGATGGCACCACGATCTTACTATGAAGATCCCCCAGCTCCACCTGGATCACTGCAACTTTAGCAACACTCTCTACCACTGCCTATCGAACCTCCTCGAACAATTTTTCAGTGGTCAGTCCTTCTACTACCAGCCTCATTGTTTGCTATGTCTGCAGTAGTCCCTTAAGCTTATCTTGAATGGAGATCGTGATCTGATAAGCCTCATCCAACCAAGGCTGCAAACTGGCCTTTAGCAAGGCCTCTTTCTTCTACATTTCCTCTACCTATTCCAGTAGCTTCTTTCCTTACTGTACCTTGCCAAGGCGATGCACTGGTGCTAAGGTGCATGTAGTCACCATGACCTCATCATTTTGGCATTGCATATCCCTTACCTCTATGTTCAATGTTTGCAGGATTGGATCCTCCTGCAGATTGGTCAATAGCTCCATAACCTCATCAAAAAATGTCACTCAGTTAGTGAATGTGGTATCCAAGGTAGCCATGCCCTCCTTAATTGTGATTCCGCGTTGTTCTTGGACCTCAAGTAGAGTCGTGGGCTACAACTTCATCTGCAGCTCTACAATCTTCATGTTGAACTCAAAGGTTACTCGTCCAACTTCTGCTCTAGCCTCACACACACCAACGACTAATTTTATAATTTTGGCTTCAAGTTATGCATCCTCTAGGATATGAAGTTCAAGCACTGTATTGAATGCCTCTACTACTGCTGAATACAGACTTTAACTACACAGTTGTAGTGCCTCCGTTTCCTTTAGAGCCTGTGTCTTCTCAATGAACATTTTTTCATTGTTGACTTTGTACTCACTTATGAGGTTGAAGAAGCACTTCACCCCCTTATGCAACGCATGGAGGGCTTCGAGGGAGAGCACTACTATATTTAGTCCTATATCCTTGACTGTACTAAGTACAATACAATCCTCAGCTGACTCTACATGAATGGACCCATCTAGAAATGGAATAGTTCTGATATCCAGGTTCCTGACTAGCTCTACAGCTTGGCTTGTACTAGGTGTTAGGCTTGCTTGCTCCATGCTCACTTTTCCAACACCCACCTGTATTCTTATCATTTGGATCTACAGCTCACACAGATCCTTATGGATGCTCCACAGTGTTTGCGTGTATTGCTACTTAAATTGTTGCAACACTTCTGTTGTTGTATCCCTTACTTTGTCGTAGATCTCATCAAGATTACTTTCTATCAATATCATGGGATCCAACTGTGTTTTATCATATTTCTTCTTTTTCCATGTTCCAGCCTTCTGCCCCTTGCCATGTTTTTAAAAACTAAACGGGGTGCTCTTCCCTTCATCACCTCCTCCACCTTGGTCTAAAAGCTCCTCTTCCTTTGTATCCGACAAAGGTGACTTATCATCTTTCGGCGACTCATGCTACCCTTTCTCTGCCTGCTCCTTAGCAACACACTCTTGCTCTATACGAGTCTTTTCTACAACTTCCTTCTTTTTCTATTTAGTTAGAGTACACGCAACTTTCTAAGTGGGCTCCTTTATTTTCTGCGAAGTTGAACTTTCCGTGCCCATGCTTGTTCTAACATCTAATTCTGATGGGGCAGACCACTCTGTAGGCCATAATCCTATGATCTCCTGCACGCCCATTTTTGACACCAAATAGGGCAACTGGTGCCATTTATGCTCTGGATCCTTCCATGCTTTGATATAGACTCTGTGGAAGTCAGCCTTGAATTTTAAGTAAGCTGATAGCTATGTGAACAAGGTTGGGGACAACCTTGGACACTGATTGATTGCCATATGGAGATCCATTTCCATAAAAGTCCAAAATATCTTGGTTTCTGTAATCCGCATATCCTTTATAGACCATAATGAGGTGAATTGCATGACCTCTAGCAATCATTCCTCAAGAGAAGGAAATTGGCTATGCTACAACAATCTCCATGCAACGAGCACAACTGATAGTAGCAACCAAGCGTAGTGGTACAACTTGGTTTCCTCCTGAGCCTCGCGTCAATTCACTAGGAACTCCTGACAAAGGTACTTGACCAGATTAAATCGTATACCTTGCATTCACTATGCAGCATGCGAAACTATTGGCCATTGGAGCTTCGTCCACGTGACATTTTCTCATAACGATTCCCACTAGAATCTAGGCAGCAAATTGAACTACCTGGTTCGAAATAGAGACAATGGAACACCCTCGCGACTTCTTAAGGAGGCCATATTCCTTGTTCAACCTGTCTGCAAGCTCTTTCTCCCTAGTATTCCCTCCAAACTCCTTGGTAGTCATGGCTGTGTACAACCCATGTTGGTCCTCGTTTTCCCAAAAAATGTTGTTTAGGGACTCTAAAATTCTCCGGAAGTTTAGGACCCGAAAAACCACCAAAAATAGTAAATTCTACTACAAATAAGGAAACTAAAAAACTAAAAGAAACAATGGTGGGGGTCCAAGTGGAATAGGCAAGTGGCCTTCAATATCCACCTGGATCATTCCTCCCCCTTAGGAAGCAATGGTCCCCATTACGTTGAGTTCCTCTATGAGATGATGAAGCTTCTGCTGAACTTGGTCCCTACTGAAAGAGTTGGCCTGCTTTGACAACTTGATATAGTTGGATTCTTTGCTATCAAGTGTTCTTGATTTGCATGTCCATGATCTGATCAATTGTGGCTTTCTCCATGCAATCTAGATTTAACTCTGTAGGTGTGAGTTGTTCTGCAATGTCCGATTTGTCCAGCAATGGTGGGAAGTATGGTCGAAGGCGGTTCACATTGAACACTCAGTGTAGGCCAAGGGAATGGAGAATGTTGTGCTCCAAAGCATTATTTCCCACAACCTTTGTAGTGGTGTAAGGACCATGCCAGAGTGATCTGAGCTTCCGATGGGCTCTTGTAAGGAATTCTTTCTAGAGATGCAACCAAACTTTTCCGCCCACTTGAAACTTGTGTGGCACTCGATGTTCATCATGTCGCTAATTGTACTTGGCATTTTCCAGAATGGAGCAACGATATATCGACTTGTTGGGTAGAGGTTCTTTAGGAGTCAAATCGATCTAATGCTTGACCTAACAGTGCACCAGTACCCCTATGGGTGAGGAGAAGATGTCCTTGTATTATTTCATGACCGTATCCACCTGCTTCTGTTGGGTGGAGGAACCCTTCCCAGGGGCCATGGATGTGGATATGATCTTCCCCTTACTTTGATAGTGAACCAGACAGAAAATGGATTTCCTAGTCTGGGAGATGATCTTATTGCCTTTCTTAGTAGAGATCAAAGAAGTGGCGGTAGGTGGGACTACCTCCGGTATCCTGTATAATGTATTACACAAAGAAATAATAACAACTCAAGGCCTTGAATCATACACAACATGTCTCTTCCACAAATATGGTTGGCCTAATAATACATCACAAACATCAAGAGGTGCAACATCACACAATACCTCATCTGTGAAGGGCTTGATACTATAGGGAAGGCGGCATTGCTAATGGACTCGAAGATCCCATCCTTGGTGAAGCCACTTGATGTTGTATGGCTGTGGGTGTGGTATGGTCGATAGTCATGGATGCTTCACGACCTCTACTGAAACGATGTTCTTTTGGCTCCCAGTGTCAACACTCAATTGTAGTGGTGAACACTTCACCCATATCTGTGAGTGGAAAATGCGCTCCCCCTATTCTGGATCTCCGGGCTCATTCTTTTGGATTGTAGCGGTGGCAATAGTGGCACTGGGCTCTGCATGAATGATCCGCTTCCCTTTATCATTCCTCTTATCACGTTATGACTTAGGGTCGGAACATGCATCTAATTATGAAGACTTCAACTCAGCCACTAGCGACTACTTGGTCAGACACTCACTTATGTTGTGAGTGGGGCTCTTATGGAATTCACACCACTTTCCTATGTCCTTTGAATTCATGGTGTTGTTCTTTTCTTGCGGCTTCGATGAGTTGTCTTGGGTCACACCGTCTTGGCTTTGTCCTTTGTTCTTCGAATTCGTAGATTCGAAGTCGCGCTTCTTCTGTTTAAACTTTTTCTTGATTTTTACAGCGTATTAATATGTCGTTCTGAGTGTGGATATGTCCAGGAATTCCATCTCGTCCTAGATGTAGCTATGCAAGAAGCCATGGTATTTGAGTACCAAATTATGTTCAAAATCCTTGATACCCAACTTTGTGTGAAGGGTATGGAAAATGTTGGTAAACTCTGGCACGTCTTAGTCCCTTCCCTACCTCAGCATGGTCCACTTTATGTATTTATCCTCATAGCTTGTGATAGGGTAGTACTGCTCCTTGATGGTATCCCTGAATGAATTCCAAGTGGATGTGGCTGAAAATAGTGAGCCAGTACTTTCATCCTTCTACTCGCAGTAGGTTTCCCACTAGTCCTTGATGTGGGGGGCTGCTTTGAGCAGTGCAAAAGTGATATTTTCTTGGCTGGAAAAATCATGAATAGAAAAATAACCTTCTATAAGATTTAACCATTTATCTACAACATATGTGTCTATCTTACCCTCGAATATGGATATTTCAAAGTTAACTTGTACCTTAAAGGGTGTGGTGTTTCCAAAGTAGTTGTTGGAAGCAGATGCATCACCCCTGGGTAGCCGCTGAAGGATCTGGGCAAAGTTTTCCATCATCGCATTCCTTTATCACTCGAGGGCTTCTTTGAGCAAGATTTTGATAGGATATCCTACCCCCTCATCTTTCTATTCATCTGAAATGGGAGGCCGCCGAGATTTGTGAGGCCGATCTTACAAAGGTTCAACCAGATCGAGCCCTAGCTCCTTATATCCCGACCTCGTTGGGGACATGCAAAGAAAAACAGAGAAAGAGGAGACCTCTCCGACACCACTGATCTATATTTATGCACGAATGCAATAAAGTATAGAAATAAAAATATACAACATCAATAATACTTCATTTCATTAATATCAAATATTGAAATATGCTTACAAACAGAATGGAAATAATACTAGCTTGGGTGATGGTACCTTAACTCTGAGAAGAGATGTGGCAGCTACATCCCTCTGAATTGTGTTACAATGAGGCTCGAAGGCCTATTTATTGTCGAGAAACAATGGAAAACCCTAAACATCCAAAAACCTAACCCTAGGAGATGAAGTGCGAAACTATGGGCCCCGTTTGGGTAAATTGGTACATCAACTTCCCGGGGTCATAACTTTGGTATACGATCTCCGTTTGATGCGCACAATACCTCGTTAGAAAGATCTTTCTGAGGACTACAACTTCTGAGTGACCAAAATTAGTAACCAAACTATATAGGTGTCATTTTTCCCCAAAAAACATCGTTTAGGGCCTCAAAATGGTTCTAGAAGTTCAAGACCCGAAAAACCGCCAAAAATAGTAAATTTTGCTACAAATAAGGAAACTGGAAAACTTAAATAAACAATAGTGGGGGTCCAAGTGGAATAGGAAGGTGTCCACCAATATCCACCTGGATCAAAGACTTAGGTAGAAATGGCTTACATGTCTAAACTTCCATATGCATCAGCAGTTGGAAGCTTAATGTATGCAATGGTCTGCACAAGGCCCGATATTGCACATGCAATGGGAGTTGTAACCAGGCACATGAAAAATATAGGAAAAGAGCATTTCATGGTCATGAAGTGGATTCTTAGGTATTTGAGGGATACCAAAAATTAAGCATTATGCTTTGGTGGTTCAAACATTTCTCTACAGGGATATGTTGATGCAGATATGGCAGGAGATAGAGATAACAGGAGGAGCACCACAGGGTATGTGTTTACTCTAGGTGGTGTTATCACTTAAGAAGTCTAATGCCCAAATTTCTCACATTAGTTTGATGGTAAAGGTCGGTGCTAGTCTAAGTTTGATTTTTGTTTGCCTTAGAGTCTGAGTCTTAGGAGTCTTGATGGTATACTTAAATAAAGGTCAATTATGCATTCTCATTCATCACCGGTCTCATAACCATGTGTCAGATTTGTTCAAAGGTTACTATGTGCCACAAAGCTCTTTAGGTGATTTCATAGCGCATAAATCATTTTGAAGTGTTTTCGCAGTGCATAAATCCTTTTAAATCTTTTTAGCAGTTTCACAGCACAACATGTTTTAGGTGATTTCGTAGCGCATAACTCAAATTTTACACTGGCTGCGCTACGAAATCAGAGATTCGTGCAATCCGTAGCAAATCTTTCCTAACTGTCAAATCTATCAAGTTCAGTTATGGTTGCATCATTCACTGTCAGCTTATACACTCCACATATCATGTCCAACCACTTATCTCCATCATTACAACCGCTAGGTACCTTGGTACACATGGATTACAAGTTCCAAGAAAAGCCAGGTATTCACAGTCTTAATGATGATTGTATTCGTTGCATGGGGAACAAGTCTGCAAGTTTTCAATTTGAATTCATTGTTATCAAGCAAGGTAGTTATCAAGCGAGGTAGCCATTCAAGTAAGGCAGAGATTGAAGTTTGAGCAGCGCTAGCATTTCAAACCTTCATTATGCTCAATTCTCATGGAGGGATCTTCAGAAAGAAAAGACCACAGATCAAGAAAATGCTTGAGAAATGAACCTAAAGGTGTAGACATTGTATTGAAAAACAAAGAAGTTGAGCATGCATTCAATTAGGTGGGATGTTGGAATTTTTGTGAGAAACTCCACAGAGGTCATGCACAAATCACCAAGGAATTTGCTTTGAATTTCACAGGGCTGAATTCGAAGGATGGGATGCTCGAATTGCAAGTATCACCAGAGGTAATATCCACAGTTACTGAGATTCCAAGGGGACAAGAAACTTGGTTTACGAATTTCAAATTTGATATGACCCCCTGCAAAGAATTTCTGAAGCTGAAGTACATTGACTCAAATTTAAACAAGTTTGTGCCTAGAAATTATGTCAAGGACTCATATGCCAATATGCTTACCTATATACAAAGGTACCTTACCTATGAAAGGAGATATAATAAGGTGTATTCATAACATTTCAAGCTTCTGCTACATTTTACAGGAAAGATATCCCTTGATTTACCTCTTTACTTATTCCGTAGCTTAAGTAAAATGTGTGATAACGTGCAGCTAAGGAAAGAAGCCTATGAGACCTCATTGTTTCACCACGGTTTAATTAAGTTGATTGTTCTGCATGAACTCCAGAGAGTAGCTAGGGACTGGCCCACATTCATATTCATGTTTGGTTTCAAGAACGAGACCGGTATCAGTCCTCAAGCTACAAAATATCTTCCAACAACAACTGGTCATCAGGCAAAAAAAAGATCCAAGAGGTTTTCAAAATTGAAGGCTAGGAAACAAGTAAGAGAATTCACCAAGCCACTGACTATCCAGGATACACCCCAGCAGTCCCTTAAAGAGAAAGCTCAGGTCAAATAAGGTGCACATGAATCAAGCACAGGTGAAGGAGTTCAAAGAAGAAGGACTAGGAGCTAGGTAGCTAAAGAAAAAGGCAAATCAGTGATTATTGAAGAAAGCCTTGTTTCAAAGGGAGACTTAAATGACTTACTGCAAGCCATTGACATTGAAGAATCTCCCCTGGTTCAAGCAGATTTGATAGAGTCAGGAAAATACAAGGCTAAGAGAGTCAAAGCCTTGAAAAAACTCAAGTTTGATGATCAGGTTGATCAATTTGTATTTAAGCCAAGGAGACCCATAACGAGGAATTTTAAACAAATACAGGAGGTACTGCCAAGAGAAGATGAAACAGGGGAGGTAACATAGCCTCATGAAGGAAAAGATAAAGGCAAAGCAGTTACCCTTCAAGAAGAAGATAGTATGGAAGAGTTGAAAAGGAGGTTGGAATTAGCAAACTTTGAAATTGCTAGACTGAAGAAAGCCTCCAGGAAATTTGCAATCAAAGAGGCTTATTTTAACCAAATGCAAGCTCGGTGGGAGGAAAAAACATTTCAAATACCTGAGGTGGTTGATTTTAATGTTCAATTCCGTAGCTGGACTGTCCCTGCAATAAAGGAAGCGCAATTCATCAGAAAGTTCAATACAAACCTGAGAGTTAGGGTCAGAATCATGAAGAAACAAATTGAATACTTAAAGATACAGTTAAGCCAACAGAAATAATTTCCTTATGGGAGTCACACATCAAGTAAGGCTAT
Source organism: Pinus tabuliformis (assembly GCA_031772625.1). Lineage (NCBI taxonomy): Eukaryota > Viridiplantae > Streptophyta > Pinopsida > Pinales > Pinaceae > Pinus > Pinus tabuliformis. The sequence continues at coordinate 54,948,230 of CM062819.1, read as the reverse complement.
GTTTCAAATTTTGATGGTTTTCCTTGTTATAATCTTTCTTGAAGAATCATACATTTCCACTTAGTTTTGAAAAGCTTTGGAGCAATTGAAAGGGATGTTTAAATATCAAGAGTCTCAAAATAGAAAAATTTTGGGTTGAAACTGTTTTTTTGGAATTACACAGTAGTTTCGTAGCGCGCTACGAAACTACTGAAGATGATGACTAATGCACAGCAGTTTCGTAGCGCACTACGAAATTGCTGAAGCTACATAATTTAAACTTAGTCAACTGATTTTGAAAGACCGAGGGAAATTTTTTGAAAAAGGAATATCTTCAAGGGATCATCTAAAAGTATCAACTTTCAACAAGGTCAAGACAGGTGGAGGAAACATATATTCGAACCCAACTCTAAACTTTTGTTATAAAGCGATCACATTTACTACAGTCCATGATATGTCAGATAGCTTGGAGGAGATTTTGTCTTCACACATGGAAAAGTTTGACAGCACATCAAGGATGTGGCATTCTGATATATTTTGTATAATCAAAGATGAAGGGCATGGTTCATTGGATTCGAATATCTTTGAGGAAAAACAAAGGCAGATAAACATGGGTAGTTTCCTATTTTTCAGGGGCAATGGAGAAGATGTGACATTGAGGACCAGTATGGAGCTTCGAACATCCACCACAGCCAAACTAAAAAAAGACCACCTGTCAAAGAACAAGAATGATTGTAATTAAGGCTATTATTAGCATGATATGGAGTTAGACTCCTATTTGACTTAGATCTCTAAAAAGTCTAGTAGCAGTTTGTTACATTTAATAGGTAGTTAAAATTTGAATAGGTGTCATAAGAAGTAGAATTCGAGTTCCCCTCATGTTGGAGGAGGAATCTCAGCTTTGTAAAAATAACTCTATATATAGGAGAAAGAGCAATGTACCAAGGGTAGGAAATTTATGAAAAAAAAGCTCTGATATTTGGCTTATGTAAAGACTCTGTTTTTTTGGTAATACAGTACTGGCTTATGCTTCTCAAGAATCATAAAGATTTCAATGTAATGAGTTTATTTTGTTGTATTTTCATGTTATCTACAGTGTTATGAGCATGTGATTACGTAGAAATCATTAATAGTGCTCTAATTTCCTTCATATACTCGTAAACTGCCTTCTATGTGTTTGGTGTGTTGAAATCTGAATGCCTTGACTTCTATAAAAAGCCAACCCTGCTGTTAATACTGAATTATATATGACTCCAGAAGCCCAATGGATACTTGTTAGTTGTGTTTCCACCATTTTCATTTGTTATTTGTTTCACAAGAGTTAGCCATCTGATCATAATTAAAAAACCTTTAATCCTTTAAGAGAGCCCTCTCAGGTTGGGGAGGTTAAGCCTCAGCCTAAAGTAGGTTTGAAACAGTTACTTGAAGTGTTCCTGGTCTACAACCTTCCAGGGCCTGGTTTTGAGATAACAAGTGGAACAGCTGTCAGTTTGATTTCAAAACTTCAAAGTGTTATTGCACTCTCCACAACAGAAGAAAAATATGTTGCTGCTATAGAGGCTACTAAAGAAATGATTTGGTTACATAGGTTTCTGGATGAATTGGGTAAGAAGGAGATGGGAAGGTTATACAATGACAACACGAGTGCCATACATCTTGCAAAGAAATCTCCATTTCATTCCAAGACTAAACATATACAACTCAAGTACCATTTCATATAGTCAGTGTTGTAAGATGGACAGTTGAAGCTAGAAAAGATACACACTAGCTAGAATCCTGCAGATATGTTAACCAAAGTTGTAACCAGGGAGAAACTGAAATTTTGCTCAGTTTCAATTGGTCTTCAAGTATGATGAAGAAGATGAGAAACATCCAAGTCCAAAGTGGAGTCATTGTCCATCAAATGAAGCAGCAGTGGAGTTGCTATACTCATTATCCAAGTGGGAGATTGTTGGGTGTGGAGCCTGATTATCTCCTTTATTCATAGGTATCGCTGCATTGGACCCCAGTTCATAATGTGGAAACAATTTTTCCCGTAAACATGCACCACCAGGGGGGTCTAGGGGGGGCAAAAATGATTATTTGGAGCCCCCGAAGCTAAAAATATATGTAAAATTTCCTTGTAAAATGTCGTAATTTTGTATTCAATCTAGGTCATTCATTAGGCAAATATCTAATGGTAGAAGCTATGTTTAATTTAGTTTTTTTGCCCTAGAAGGCAACCCCTCACTATATATGAGGGAATTGTATGAAAGAGAGATGAGATTGAGAGTGAACAGGGAATTATAGTGGACCCGTTGTAGGTTGTATCTCTTCCATTTGCTGGATATTATAAAAGGAAGGAATGGTTGTTACTCCATGGACGTAGCCCAAATTAGGTGAACCACGTATATCTATGTCTCTCTTGTTTTATGTGTTTTCTGTGTTTATATTTCTGCAATATTTTTATGTGTTCCATTGCTCTGTAATATATAATGTTATAACAGGATCCCATCCCAACATGCCCCCAAGACAAAGATCATGACTTGCACACGATTCACTCTGATGGCACTGGGATCTTACTATGAAGATACCCTAGCTCCACCTGAATCACTACAACTTCAACAACGCTCTGTGCCACTGCCTGTCGAACCTCCTCGACCAATTTTTAGTGGTCGGTCCTTCTACTACTAGCCTCATTGTTTGTTGTGTCTCCTGCAATCCCGTAAGCTTATCTTGAATGGAGATCATGATCTGATAAGCCTCATCCAACCAAGGCTGCAAATTGGCCTTTAGCAAGGACTCTTTCTTCTATGCTTCCTCGACCTATGCCAGTAGCTACATTCCTTCTTGTAACTTGGCAAGGTGATGCGTTAGTGCTAAGGTGCACACAATCGCCCTAACCTCATCATATTGGCACTGCATATCCCTTACCTCTATGTTCAATGTTTGCAGGTTCAGATCCTCTTGCAGATTGGTCAATAGCTCCATAGCCTGATCAAACAGTGTCACTCAATTAATGACTGTGGTATCCAAGGTAGTCATGCCCTCCTTAATTGTGATTCTGCGCCGCTCATGGACCTAAGGCAGAGTCTTGGGCTACAACTTCAACTACAGCTCTGCAATCTTCATGTTGAACTTGAAGGTTACTCATCCAACTTTTGCTCTAGCCTCACACACACCAATGACTAATTTTCTAATTTTGGCTTCAATATGTGCATCCTTCTGGATGTGAAGTTTAGGCATTGTCTTATAGGCCTCTACTATTGCTGACTCCAGACTTGAACTACGTGGCTGTAGCACCTCCTTTTCCTTCAAAGCATGTGTCTTCTCAATGAACATTTGTTCATTGTTGACTTTGTACTCACTTATGAGGTTGAGGGTGCATTGCTCCCTATTTCTCAACTCATCTGTCACCCCCTTATGAAATGCATGGATGGTTTCGGGGGAGAGTGCTACTTTATTGAGTCCTATGTCATTGACTGTACTAAATACAATACAATCCTCAACTAATTGTACATGGATGGAGCCATCTAGAAATGGAATAGTTTTGATATCCACGGTCCTGACCAGCTCTGTTGCTTGGCTTTTCTAGAGTGTCAAGCTCACTTTCTCCATGCTCGCTTGTACAATGCCCACCTGTATTCTGCTCATTTTAATCTGCAACTCATGTAGATCCTTCTGGATGCTCCCCAACATCTGCATGTATTGTTGCTCCAACTGCTACAACACTCTTGTTGTTGTATCCCTTACTTTGTCACTGATCTCATCGAGATTGCTTTTTGTCAATATCATGGGATCAAACTGCATTTTATTAGATTTTTTCTTTTTCCTTGTTCCACCCTTGTGCTCCTTGCCATGTTTTTTAAAATTAAATGGGGTGCTCTACCCCTCATCACCTCTTCCACCTTGGTCTGAAAGCTCCTCTTCCTCTATCTCTGGCAAAGGTGACTTATCATATTTCAGCGACTCACGTTGCCCTTTTTCCACCTACTCCTTAGCAGTGCACTCTTGCTCTATGTGAGTATTTTTTGCAGCTTCCTTCTTTCTCTGTTCTTTTAGGGTATGCACAAATTTCTGAGTGGCCTCCTTTATTTTCTACGCAGCCGAACTTTTCGCACCCGTGCTTGTTCCAACATCTAATTTTGACGGGGCAGACCACTCTGTAGGCCATAATCCTATGATCTCCTGCACGTCTGTTTCTGACACCAAATAGGGCAACTGGTGCCATTTATGCTTTGGATCCTTTCGTGTTTTGATATAGACTCTGTGGAAGTCAGCCTCGAATTTTAAGTAGGTTAACAGCTGTGTGAACAAGGTTGGGGACAACCTTGGACGGTGATTGATTTCCATATGGAGATCCATTTCAATAAAGTCCAAAATATCATTGCTTCTGTAATCTACATATCCTTCATAGATCATAATGAGGTGAATTGCATGACCTCTAGCAATCCTTCCTCAAGAGAAGGAAATTGGCTATGCTACAACAATCTCCATGCAACGAGCACAATTGATAGCAGCAACCAAGCATAGTGGAACGACTTGGTTTCCTCTTGAGCCTCGTGTCAGTTCACTAAGAACTCCTGACAAAGGTACCTGACCCAATTAAATCATATGCCTTTCATGCACTACGCAGCATGCGAAACTACTAGTCGTTGGAGCTTCATCTGTGTGACATTTTCTCATAACCATTCCCACTAGAATCTGGGTAGCAAATTGAATTGTTTGGTTCAAAATAGAGACAATGGAATACCCTCATGACTTCTTGAGGATGCCATATTCCTTCTTCATCATGTCTACAAGCTCTTTCTCTCTAGTCTTCCCTCCAAACGCCTTGGTAGTCGTGCCTTTGTATGACTCATGTTGGTCCTAGTTTTCCCAAAAAATGTCGTTTAGGGCCTCTAAACCTATCCAAAAGTTCAGGACCCAAAAAACCACCAAAAATAGTAAATTTTGCTACAAATAAGGAAAATAAAAAACTGAAAGAAACAATGGTGGGGGTCCAAGTGGAATAGGAAGGTGGCCTTCAATATCCACCTAGATCATTCCTCCCCCCTTAGGAAGCAATGGTCCCCATTGCGTTGAGTTCCTCCATGAGATGAGGAAACTTTTGTTGATCTTGGTCCTTGGTGAGCCACTTTCCCTGGTGAAGGAGTTGGCCTGCTTTGACAAATTGAAATAGCTGGATCCTTTGCTATCAGGTGTTCTGTCAGGGTATGCGCAATTTTTTGAGTGGCCTCATTTCTTTTCTACGCAGCCAAACTTTTCGCACCCATGCTTGTTCCAACATCTAATTCTGACGGGGCAAACCACTCTATAGGCCATAATCCTATGATCTCCTGCACATCTGTTTCTGACACCAAATAGGGCAATTGGTGCCATTTATGCTCTGGATCCTTCCGTGCTTGGATATAGACTCTGTGGAAGTCAGCCTTGAATTTTAAGTAGGCTGATAGCTATGTGAAAAAGGTTGGGGACAACCTTGGACACTGATTGATTTCCATATGGATATCCATTGACATAAAATTCCAAAATATATTTGTTTTTGTAATCCGCATGAAATTCTTCATAGACCATAACAAGGAAAATTACGTGGCCTCTAACAACCCTTCCTCAAGAGAAGTAAATTGGCTGTCCTCCAGTAATATCCATGCAATGAGCACAATTGATAGCAACAACCAAGCATAGTGGAATGACTTGGTTTCCTCCTTGGCCTCGCGTCAGTTCACTAGGAACTCTTGACAAAGGTACCTGGCCCAATTAAATTATACGCCTTTCGCGCACTGCGCAACAGGTGAAACTACTAAAGTCGGAGCTTCATCCACGCAAAATTTTCTCATAACCTTTCCCACTAGAATCTGGGCAGCAAATTGAACTGCCTAGTCTGAAATAGGGAAAATGGAATACCCTCACGACTTCTTGAGGAGGATGTATTCCTTCTTCATCTTGTCTTTAAGCTCTTTCTCCCTAGTCTTCCCTCCAAAATCCTTGGCAAGGTTCGTGCCTTTGTAAGCAGCCGCTAGATTCTATGAATCAACATGTCCATGATGGGGATAGGCTGCCGTAGTCATAAGAACCTATAATGCACCAGTGTGAGGAGCTATCACACACATGCGGTATTGATGTTAGAATTTTGTAATGCGGCACTAGTAGCATGTTCAACAATCCTGCCTGCTCAACGCCACAGACCCATTCCATTCGCTCCAATGCTATAACACCTGTTTCTTCATAATAGATCTTTCGCATATATTTATTCATCCCCAAATGTGGAAAGTTAGTGTGGTCTATGAGATGCCAATGCTTCTTCTTTAACAACAGGATCCATGCAAGCCGAGGAGCTTCAAAGGGGATCTTCTAAGGCAGCAGGGGCATCGATAGTGTAAACTTCCCAGTATTAGGGTCCTTTGTTACCTTTGATTTTCCCTTCCATGGAGGGATATACTGTCACAACGTCATCATGGGTTCCACTCCTTTGGCATCAATATCCTTCATTCCCTAGAATTATTCCTCCTTCAAATCCACTACTCTTTTTGGCTACTTATCTTTCTTTTGCTTTGCATGTGTTTTAGTATGATTCCTTGGTGACGCACACACCAACACCTTCTTATTCTTCTCCTTCGTGGATTATTTTCGCTTGGCTATTTTTTTTCTCTGGTAGGGGTGTGGTTTGGCCTAGGAAACCACAATGCCATAGGCACATCAGCTAGAGCTTCCATACTTATAACTTCTAGGGCTTTTGAATCAGAGACAACATCGTCACCATTAACAGTTTCAACAGTTTTTGTCGCATACATTTGCTCAAGAATAAGCTTTTGGTTTATCTCAGGAAATTCATCAAAAATTTGGCTCGCAACTAAATACTCCCAGAATGCTCAGATCGTTAGTGACAGACAACAAAATTCAGTGATAAGTCTTAGAGCACAAATTGTTCTCTGTTGGACTGACACACATAAGTTATAGGGGTTTTTGAATTAAAATCTGACCATTCCCCCTAAATTCTGATAATAAATGTTGTTTTAGCGGCAGATCATTAAAGATTTTTGTCTAATTGTTGCCACATCGCTCCACTTAACCATCTTTTGGCCGTTAAGTCATGAAAAATAATTCCAATGGTCATTTTCCTACTGGGCTACGCGATACCTTCCTTCATGGCACAACTTCTTGAGCGCAACTTCATTTGTTGCATCTTTGCCACTTGCCGTGTAGCCGACTCACTGCTTTGTCCTCCAAACCAAGCAATGTAGTTTATAGTCCCATGCTCCATCGCAACTTCTAAAGCACTAAGACTATCCTACTGCCATATAGTCATTGCACAGGATCCCTTGTATACAACTTCAACCTACTCCCATTCACGTTTCCGAGAAAGGGTTCCCCATTCAGCTTCGCGAGCTGAACTATGCCTCCATCTGTAGTTTCCTTGACAAAATATGGCCCTAACCAATGCATCTAGAATTTACGTGGAAATTTAGTGAATTTACTATCATATAATAGGAAAATATCATTTACCTTGAATATACGAAGCTTGATATGGTGATCATGCCATGATTTTTCGCATTCCTTTTGTACTTGTTGATGGAATCCTGCCAAAAATTGATCTTCTTTGAGCTCCAATAGCTACGCGAGCCATTCCTCCAAGGAATCACGATTTACCCTATCCATCGAAGCTGCTATACGCAGAATAGGCATAGTGTATCCCATCGGCATTATAGCTTCGACCCCATAGACCAATCTAAACAGCATTTGTCCTGTCAGCTTCTTACAAGTAGTCCTATAAGCCCATAGCACTGCAGGTACACATACATCCTATTCATTCTACTACACATTACAAATCTTCATCAGTGCGTTCTCCAAAATCTTGTTAAAGGATTCAAGAGTTCTGTTTGCCTGCGAGTGATATGGTATAGTCTTTTGATGGTAGACCTAGAATTCCTCAATCAACACACTAATCATTTCATTCGGAAAGTGCATACTACTATCACTCATGAATACTTTTGTGCAGCCAAATCTGGTTAAGACATACTCAAACAATAATTTTGTTGTTGTAGACCCTGTACAATCCTTAACGGGTTGTGCTTCTACCCATCTGGTTAGATATTCCATCACAATGATAATATAGCGCACACCCATTTTCTTTCCAAGGGGATGAATTGGCCCAAAAAAATCAATCGCCCACTTCTCAAATGCCTGCAAGGACACCTAAGGATGTAGGGGTAACTCATCCCTTCGTGATGGTCATCCAGTTCTTTGACATGCATTACATGCCTTACAGTATGCCTTGGAATCTTTGTGCAATGTTGGCCACCATAGACCTGCACACAAAATATTCTACGCAGTTGCTTTGCCTGCATAATGGCCTCCCACAACTCCCCTATGAGATTCAGTGAGAATGTTGTCCTGCTCAAAGTCTGGCACATATCTTTGCAATATTTCAACTACACCCATTTTATACAAATGTCCTGCAATAACTGAAAAATTGACCGCGCGCACTACTAATTTCTTCTTCTGATGACTTGTATATCCTTCTGGTGCCATCCCCGTAGTTAAGAAGTGATTAATGTCTATGAAATGGTCATCTGATATGCGCACCGCATAGAGCTACACATCTGCACTTGCGAAGGCTATAGGATGGTCCATTTTTCCTTCACCGGCCTGTGTTAGCAGTGCACCCAACACAATGCATGAGGCATACACATGCAGATGAAACTCCTTTTTCCAATCAAGGAATACCAAGATTAGTGCAGTGACCATCATTTCTTTCAACACATCTAAGCTATGCTGACATTCTTCATCCCAACAGAATGTCGCATCCTTCTTTTGCAGTTTCTCCATGGGTGCAGTAATTTGAGCATACGCTTCAATAAATTTTCTATAGTATCCCATATGTCCCAGCATTGTGGGTAGCTACTTGACATTCCTAGGGTTCTCCAAGTTCACAATTACCACAATTTTTGCAGGGTCCACCATCAATTTTTGCTTGCACACAACATGGCCCAGTAGGATCCCAAAAATAACACATAATATTCATTTTTGCAAATTCAGCGTGATCTGGTGCGACATGTATGCAACATCAGGTGCAAACTTGCTACATGGTGCTTCACTAATCCAAACACCTTCCAATCATCAAATTATACTTCCATAAACTTATGAATTAACTCCTTTAACGTCGTTATGACTACATGGGAAAATATCGCAGATGCATTCTTTAGTCCAAATGGCATCACAGTGTACTGGAAACAACCCCACTCCATCCCAAAGGTCATTGTGCTCCTATCCTCTGGTGCGATCTTGATTTGATGATAACCCAAAAACTCTCCAGTAAAGGAATAGGCCTCCTACCCTCCAACATTTTCTAACACTTCGTCTGTAAATGACATTGGAAATGGATTGTGGACGCATGCATCATTAAGCTTCCGCAGATCTACGTAAATCCTTATTTCACCCTTTTGTTTCTTCTCTTGAACCACCATCAAGATCACCCAATCAAATTCTTCAACAAGTTCTATGATGCCTGCCTCCAACATCTTATCCAGCTCTTAGCAAACCTTTTCCTTATACTTAGGATGAAGGTGATAAGGCCTCTGTTTAATAGGCTTCGCATATGGTTTCAATGCGATCTTCATAACACCCAAATCATTGATTATGCCCTTTACATCTGAAAACTTAGTTAGAAAGAGATCCTGGTATTTGTGGAGTAACTCAACAACTTTATCTATTATAGCATCATCCTAGTAATCTCCAATTTTCACGAACTTTGGTTCTTCCTCAGTGCCAATGTTAAACTACTTTTTTTTCAAAGGTGTGGAGATGTCTGGGTTTTCTATTTGTGGTATTTCAACTTCCTGATGCCCTTCTGCTTTGAAATATTGATGTTCCTTGGGTCTTCTTCTTCCTCATCGGCGATCACATTATGGCATTCTAATGAGTGGCACAACTGGGTGATCCAGTCTAGTTGGGTCCATTCCATAGGTTCCTTTGACATTATGAATATAACCACTTTAATTTCTTGCAGTGCTTCATCGATGCTTGCAAACCCATCATCAAAACTGAAAGTCAATTAGAACCCTTCCTTTAATACATCCCATTCCGCAGTGCCATGGTGGAGCTCCATTTCTAGATACCATTTCATGGGAATTGTATCCAAGGTATGTGTTGATGGTGTTGGACCCGCCAACAGGTAAGGGGATCTCCTGGGTAAGAAGTCCCAATTAGACCTTAGACTGTTTGGAGTAGGAATCCTAGTAGTGGGTCATACATTAATGCCTTGACCACAATTTCACACAGAGGCAAGTAAGATGTCCCTGTTGGTAGCAAGGGTGTGACAGCTATAGTAAATCAAGGAAGGTGCATGAGAGGTTCTAACACATTGAGGCTGAGGTGAGTGCACCCATTGGAAACCTATAATAGTACATGGCTTGGAAGGGAACACACGAGCGAAGATGCATCACAAGCTGGAAAGCAAGTTAGCGAGCAATTCAAAGTGATGGTTAAACCAACATCACATTTTAGAAAGATTCATACATACTTATACAGAATAGTCCATACATGCATGCATGAGCAAACAAATACATATATCATTTAGAGTAAACCAGATAGAATAGAATACAATAAAACATATGAATGAAACATGTTCACTTTGTTATATTAAGAAGTGTAAGTTCCAATCATACAATACATCCATGTCTAACCACTAGTTCTGACAAATGAACGTTAGAGCCACAACCACCTACTCCTCCAAAGAGATATACTAGCTATACGCAGTGGAGAATCCAAGGCTTGTTACAATACTATCCAAGCTCTTTCCAAGATAGTCTTATCGGGAGCTTGGCTGACCAAAAGCCTTTAAAATGATTTATGAGGTTCTATTTATAGCAAAGGGTGGGGTGACCCTTGACATTCCCCTTTGTGATAGTTCATCTACTCTCATGACTCTTCATCTACTCTGTGACTATTACATCCAACTATCGAAACTTGAACTTCCAATTGACAAGACGTTACATTACAATGCACATGTGCCGATGTAAGACAAAATGGCTTGATCAAGCCATGCAAGACATCACTGACACTCAGTCCATTGTTGTGAGACCAACTCTTTGACATGCTTGTGATAGTGAAGGTGGTGAGCTAATGCCAAGCTTGGTCGTTAGTGATGGTGTGCATGCGCTCCATTGTGACATCTTGCTGAAACGAACTCTCGCCTCCTTTGCATCCAGGTGCATTGGTATGGCTCCTCCATCCAACTCGTATGCTAGCATGCACATGGTCTTCTTAGGTGTGGCTAAACCGGAAACACACTGATGCATAGTGTCCGTGCTGATCTTCCAGAGTGTGTTGGTGGTCATGCGCATCAGTTGTTAACTACATGTTCAACTCTAGTCAGACTTGCTTCTTGTATTTGTCTTGGTGAGTGTGTTGAATGGGTGGGGTCACATGAGTGCACACAATTACATAGGAATTAATGCACGGGTGTTTGGTGATGTAGAAACCCTCAAGGATCTTCTCGGGATCCTTGGCAGATAGTAAGATTAGTCACAACTATCACAAAGATGCATGCATATCTATGTTTAAAAAATGAATATCAAAGCAGGAAGGACTTATTACCTCGAGTCTCGGTGTGGTGTTGCTAGGGAGCGCAATGTAGCTAGCTTGAAGAACCCTAAGCCAGCTCTAGATGAAAACCTACATGTACATAAGGTAAGTGTAATATCACAGCATAAAACCCTGATAAACAATGCATGAACATATAAAGATATCTATTTTCATATATCTAAGCCACTCATAATAATGACATTGCATAAACATATAAACAAGTTATACTACCAACATCACGGAATGGAAAACGCAATCGCAGTTCTATATTGATGTAGAAAAGAGTGATTACAGCCATCAGTTGTATTAGCCTTCCCTTACCCCTCCATATCCTCTCACTTTCTCTCCCTTCTTAACCTCTTCTAATGCCTTAGTCAAAGACTATGCTTGACAGTCAAATAGGAAATCCTTTCAAATGGTTTGACCCCTTCCACAATAGCCCTAGCCTTGCATATATAGCATGTGGGATAGGGTTGCAAAGTCCTTCATGAGTTCCATTAGGAAAAAGCAGTGATGTTTATGTGCCTTTATGCTCTTTCCCATTTGTAGACTCCATTAGGAATTCATAATATCTCCAAACATGTCGAGTTTTGATGTTTCCACGCTTTTTTGAGTTGACATAGGAGAGAATCTCAGGATAGTTCTTGGTCAACTTGTTCCCTTGACCCATAGAAACTCATTTAGGTTCACTACGACTCTTCTCGAGGTAACAGACAGAGTTACCCTAGGAACTAACCCGCCCTTAGCCTTTTTAGGAATCTTTATAAAGACGGTTTCTAGTGCCTAGACAGCATTAGCTTGATAAATGGGCCTCTGAACTTGGTCAGTTCTTCAGTCATCATGTCTTTCTCCTCTAACATGGTGCAGAGGTCCTTTTCCTGTATAACAGATTCCCCCTAAAGTATGATATCAGAGGTTGCAACGATGGCAGAAATACTTTATATTTAACTGTCCTTTTCTTTTGGAAAAGAGAGAGAGAGGATCAAAGCTTTGGGTGGTATGAGAAACCTGATACAACATATATATAAAAAAAACTGAAATCATGCCCTGAGTCAGGCATTCCCACACTCAGTAGCTATGTCAGAGTGATTTTCTCAATAAAGAGATATGAGGATGTTGGCTGGCCGATAAGCACAATGCGGAACCTATGTCATAATAGGATCATTCTAATGAGTTGTCTCCAAAAAACAATAAACGCAACTTGGGAGAGGAAACAAGGATCAGTGATGTAAGCATTTACCCAAGGACTTGATTTCTGCTTCACCGCAATAACATAGATCGATACATGTGAATAAAGGCGTTGAGGTAAAACATGCAAGAAATCATCTGATTACCCGTCAATAATGGAGATCGTTAACAGACGTGAGGATGGCCACCAATAATGGTGATGGTATCCAAGATGCACAATACTATCTAGCGAGTGTGAATAATGTTTTTATTGTCGAACACTGATAGAGTTGTTTAACTAGGAGCCAATAATGAAAACCCCTGACCAAACACAAGGTGACTTGCCATTGATGTCTGCAAGTACCAAGGAACTTAAGTGTTTTTGGGTCTTCTTCCTAGATAGAGTGTTGAAGTTGATAGGAAGAGACCTATCAAGAGGTAGGAAAAAAGGTGTCCTACATCAGTCGACACGAAATGGGACAAGAATAATTTTTTTTGAATAATCTTTTGAGCATTGGGTCAAAGCGACAAAGGGCATGATAAAAGGATATGCTTGATGGTTTGATGGAGGAAACAGAAGATAAAGGTTTTCCGTTAAACAATAGAAGGCACGACAATGTTTTTAACCATGCTGCACTAGACTCATGAACACCAAAGAGTGTTAAGATACAGAGATGCAAGAACATCGGGGTATACAGGCTAAACTCATAGGATATAAAGGTTCATATTAAGAGGTCGTCACAATGAAGGTTTATCTGAGGGATTGCCATGTTCAAGGGAGTGATTGTTGCCAAAAAACTCTTTTCAAAATATTGAACACAAAGAAATTTTATTTTCCACTTTCCCCATCTAATTAGTTTAGTGAGTCCAGACGGGTAAACTCATCGATCTTTTCATGCTTTAAGAGTCTGAAAAGGATTGTAAAAGAGTGACCTTATGCCATATCTGATTAGTTTAATGAGTCCAGACAGGAAAATGCATTGGTCTTTTCATGTTTCAAGAGTCTGAAAATATCATAAAGAGCGACTCCATTCCTCATCTGTTTGATTTAATGAGTCCAGACAGGAAAAATCGGTGGTCTTTTCATATTATTTCGAGAGTCTAAAAAGATCGTAAAGAATGACTCGAGGGTGGTCCCTTTGTCATATTTGTTAATGGGTGCGACAAAGGTTTAATAATATACCCGAAAAGGTTCCTTTTCCGTAAGTTAATCTATTGAGTCCGGATAAAGAGAAACCTTGCTTAATAGATGTTTGCCTCATTTTGTTATGAGTACAAGGAGATGGAGTAAACTCAATATTCATCGTGAAATGTTAATGAGTCATGTGATGAAAAACTCAATATACCTTCATCAAATTTTCATGAGTCAAATGAAGAAAACTCGAGGTATCTTTTTCAGTTTAATGAGCAAGAAAAAAGAGGTAAAATAACTTCTCATTCCTTCTTCGTAGATTTAACGAGCCTGAAGACAGGAAAAACTCGGGGATTTTTTAGTTTAAGAGCAAGAAAGAGTCCCAAAAAATAAACTGCTCATATCGTTTTCATAGGAGTTTAACAAGCCCGATGACGAAAAATCAGGGTTTTTTCACTTTTATGAGCGAGAAAAATTTCCTAAAAATAATGCTCAGAGCTTCTTCATAAGTTTTTAACGAGCCTGAAGAAGTAACTCGGGGTTTTTTCGATTTTATGAGTGAGAAAAAGTCCCTAAAAAGAATGCTCAGACTATCTTTTTCAGTTTAATGAGCTAGAAAAAGAGAGAAAAAGAGTTTCTCAGATCTTCTTCATAATATTTTAACGAGCCTCTCAGGGTTTTTTCAGTTCAAGAGCAAGAAAAAATCCCAGAACAGAACATGCTCATATCTTCTTTGTAGTAGTTTAACAAGCCCAAAGAAGGAGACTCAAGTTTTTTCAGATTAACGTGCAAGAAAAATACCATAAAAATAACGCTCTATCTTCTTCATGGTAGTTTAATGAGCCCAAAGAAGGAGACTCGAGGTTTTTTCAGATTAACGAGAAAGAACAATAACATAAAAATAATGCTTGATATTTCTTGGTCTCATGATTGACAATAGAAGGGTCTATGCCATGCATTTTCTCATAAGACCAGGGGAAAACATCACGGAAATCCTTAAAAGGGTAGGTGAAGCTTGTAATTTCCTCAAGAGTGCAATTGGCTCCAATCTGGATATTTTCCACAATGCCTGTCTTGACTGAAATATCAATGAGCAATGTCTTTGAATGATTTCCCATGTTCCCTTCCAAGTCCAAAGTTTTGATAGTCATATAAGGTGAGGGAATGATTTTAGGTGTGTCAAACGACAGGATTTGAATGAGCATCATGTCCAAATTAGATATCGAGACATGATGGTGAGAGTCCTCCCAAGGTCACTCTTCAAAACACATGATCTCTTGAATAGCTTCGTCCGATGGTAGGAATTGATTTAGGAGATCGTAAGAAGGATAATTTATGGAATGGGAGGAGCTATGATTGGTCATTACCAAAGTGACCGGAGATTCAAATGTAGATTGAATGGCTTGGTAGCCCAATTCTGCTGGTGAGAGAGAAATTTGTTCTCTGTAAGCATCAATGTCTGAAGGTGCTGGGAGGATCCAAGAATTGGTTGGTTCATGAGGAATGGATGAAACCATAGTGACTAGCTGTGGAACTGCGGCAACGAGAGAGGAAAAAAACCCATGATGGAAGAACCCTTCAAAAGACTGCTACCGACACTGACATGAGAGTCATGTATGCCATGCACTAAAGGTACAATGTTGTTAGGCAGCAGGGAGTAACCTAGGGTGCAGAAGGATAGCTAGTTCACTGTGACAATTCTCCCATCCAATGGAAAGAGGATGAGGCAAAAGACCAAAGACACAATGGAATTTATGGCATAAGTCCAACTGCGGCCCAAAAAGCAGATTATAGTCGAGTTTATGATCTACGACTTCAATGTCCACCGTTATCGTTTTCCCACTCAGAGTGATGGGATAGTCGGCAAGGTAACCTTATTGGATTGATTTATGGCCATCGAATGCCTCGAGGGAATTCAATGACGGAGAGATGGTTGGAGAACCCAAGGTGAACCAGCATGAAGTCGACATGATGTAGGTTGAAGCACCTTCATCAATGACTATTCTATGTACTCCTTGCCCTTTTGAAAATATTTTCTCCTGAAATGCAAGATGGTGTGAAATGGGAGGTTTACATTTGTCCATGTTGAAAATTGCAAGCATGGAATCCTGAGGGTCGACCCCACCAATTATTGAAAGTAGAGCTTTCCTTTGTGTTGGATACGTTTGCAATACTTTGAGCGCCGACATAGCTGACGGTGCTTGCACCAAATCTTCTACAATGTTGTAGTTCTGGGAAGAACATGTAGATGTATTATGAGTTGTGCAATGAAGTGCCCCTTTTGGTGGGGCAAATCACATGATCAACAGCCGACCTTTCAATATGAAGATCATTAGGGGGTGGTGGGTTTTGAATCGAGGAGGCTTCCTCAGCATTAGCGGCTAGAGCTCCATAAGTTTTGGCTCTTCTTTGAAGATCTGCCTTTTCAAAGGTGTAAATGGTAGATGCTCCTTCACCAGCTAAAGGACAATGCGAACCATCGTTTCCCCTTTCGGGGGTTGGGGTTGGTTTGCAATAACGTGATGTTGTTGCTGAGCAGGGAAAGGATTGTTTAGGACTGCAGGGATCCTGCCAATGTCCTTTTTAGCAATGATATCTGTGTATTGTTGGAGACGTAAACAAAGATATGTCATATGGTCTTCTGCATAGATTTTTCAAGGGAATTTGGTGGGTTTTTCCTTTCCATCGTCAGAGGGTGCAACAGCCTTCTGCTTAGGGTTGTACTTCTTGGTTTACTGCTCTTCAAAAGGAGTGGTATTTCTCTTATCCTTCTCGTTCTTACCATTGGGTTTTTGTGTAAACTCCATAGATTTTATCGCGGCCATAGGAAGAGCAGTCGATTTTGTAGAGGGGTCAACTAACAACTTGGCAATATAACCGCTAAGTTGTTTTACAGCAGCCCCAAAGGTAGCGTCGATAATACCATCGGCATGCACACCGGGTTGCTGAGTAGCGGGAGAATTGGAGTTTCTAGGAGCATTGGGAATGATGTGGTATAAAGTTCCAGTGTACGAATATATCAAATCCAAGTGTTGGGCATGTTGGTCTTCTATGACCGCACTACCTAAGGTGACATCTTTAGCGATTTGAGGGAGAAGAGATTTGCAGAACCAATTTGCTAATAGATAGTCTGGGAGGGGAGCTTTGACTAGCCTCCACCTACATCTCCATTCATGGATATGATCAAAGATGTGGGTGGTGGTGTCCTGACATAATGAAGTGAGGAGTTCCATCCCAGTTTCATAATGGATGGGTAGCTGAAAATGCTTTAAGATTTCCATCGCTAAAGTGCTAAAGGTATTGACTGATGTGTGTGGTAATGCAATGTACCACTTAGCTACATTTCCAGTAAGGGTACGAGGAAAGAGCCATATATGGGTACTATCATCCACCATGGAGTTAGAAATGCACCATAAATAATAGGTGGTGATTTGCGTACCTGGATCCTCCCCTTGTTTCCCTTCGAACTTCAGGATGTCTGTCAGAATTTTATGTGGGATTGGAGGCCAAAGTAAGTTGTGATAGATGGGGTCATTTGTGAGTTTGTAAAAGTCAAGGATATTAAGAATTCCCAAGAAAGGGAAGGTGTTTGATGCCCCCGAATCGGACCAAGGCAATGACATATGACTTGAGGATCCTTGCGGTCCTCCCATCATGTTGTTCCCAATATTATACACAGGATGCATGGAATAGTAATTTCCTTAGGATACAATTGTGTATTATGGCTATCCATATGGATTGTTAGGCTGGGGGATATGAGTGCTCCCAGGATAAGGAATGCCCCCCTGACTCATTTGAGGTTGAGAGTGGGGTGCCCATATGGATTGAGCAGGACCTTGTTGACGGATCTCGCTTTCCATGTAATTAACCATACATCCTTGACTGGCATAAGGATGGTTTATGTCAATCAATGACTGTCCTGTTTTCCTATATATAGAGGGGGAATTGTTACATTCCCAGCCAATATATGCATATTGGGAATTGTTCCCTCAGGCATCTTAACCTGGGGCCTAGAAATAAACAATGGATTCCAACCAAAGGGGTTGTTGAAGGGACTCGTGCTAACCATGCTATATGTAGCGTTATAAGGAGCGTTATATGTAGCAATTTTCTAAGGTCTAGGAGTTGACACGAAAGGGGTGGAAACCTGTATGTAATGGTTTCCACTCGTGGCGGGTGTCATGATAGGGTTTGAACCTAGGACAGGTGGGATAGCAGGGTTTTCCATTAGAGGTGTGGTACTCATTGTCGATTAGGGAGATGGCGTGGACCAAAAGTGTCCACAAAATCCCATGACCCATTAGTCGTCAATGGAATGTGTGGTGCAGGTGCAACAGAGGACATAGGAGGTACAAATGAAAATGGAATCAAGAGTGGTCCCAACAGATTCGTGATCGGAGGATTGTATGGAGGAATAAAACCTTCAGTAAAGAAATCTTTCGGTAAGATGGAATCATGGGATGTCCAAACTAATTCAGTGTTAGATCTCGGAGACTGATTTCCCAAAGATGTGTAATCCATTTCACTGGGGCTCGATGGATCCTCCACAATGAGTGGGGGAAGACCCAACAATCGTCTAGATTGACAGCGAGGGACGGATGTAGCCATGGTGGCCGATAAATTTTATCAATAAATTTTACAGTGATATTTATTAAAGTCTTAGGGATAACAATCTAGCACTTAAAAAATAAAAATTACAGTAAGGAAATCAATCAACAAGCAGAGGGAAATGACCCTGTCTGATAACCATTGATCACTAGAGATGAAACTCAGTATCACAATAGATAAGAGCAAGAGTTGGCCAAATGTACAGTTACAATTACTCTTGAGCTTCACCTAAACCTAAGAATAAGGGGCCGAGTACTCTCGTGAAGACGAGCAGCCTCCCAAAAGCCAAAGACAAAGTAGGTTCGTCTGTGTTAGGTACCAAGGTAGCCTTCCCTAGTCACATTTTGTTCATCCCTAAAAGTATGGCCACTAATGATACCTAAAATCATAAACACTACCAGGGGGGATATAGTCACAGAAAGTACGCTGTGTGGGCAAGATACTTGAGCCCCTGACTTAGCTCTGATATCCCCGAAGTGATCCCCGATACAAAGAATACCAAAGGAGATGTAAGTGAAGGCAGGCTACCTTCATTTTCAGTCTGATGTTGTCTCCTATTGAGCTCCACTTTTACTGGAGTGGTCTCAGATAGTATAAGTGCATAAGGATTTCTCTCGTTAATGACACTAGTTTTGGTGTATGATCTTAGGCAGTTAACTCACACTTCCTATCCCAAGTTCCTAGCCTAAACTAATGTGTGTTTACTCTAAAAAGAGTTTTTGATTGATTTTATTAGGTAGATTTTAAATGTACTTCGTTAGAGTCTTCGGTAGGGGTGTTGACGTATGAAGTTATATGGGACTCTGACTCAAATCATGAAAAAACAAGGCTTGTAAATATTCACTTTCGATGAATAAGATCCTTCTACAAAGAGAGAGTCATTCATACATCAATATATATACCGTGCATATTGTTTCGTAAAACACTAGCATAACCGACAGAACTACGATGTTCAGTAACAACTTTTAAAACCAAATAATGTAGATCTAACCAACCAAAAAGAAAATAGTAAAAATTTTTGTATTTTTTCTTTTATGAAAACAAAAACTTTAAGAAGTAAATATATTTTCTTAATAAAGAAATTGTTCATAACACAAATCAATCAAACAAGCACAGCTGTAGATCCTTGATCAGTCTACAAGCAGTTTTCCCAACCCGTGAGGTCATAGAGCAGTCTGTTTATCAAGAAATGGTTGGCTAACACTCTGTACTAGAGGCTATAGAGAGTTACTTGCATCACTAACGCACAATTTGTGAGGCCACAGTGCTTTATAAAGCATTTTTTACATTAGCAGACAACATTAGTGAGGAAGAAGGCTCAAAAAGTAGGTTGTGGGGATCAGATCTATGGTTGAGCACTGAGCAAAGGGTGTTGTATAGTCTTGAGTGGTCAGAAGGGAATGAAGAAGTATAGGAAGGCCTGGAAGAAAGAGAGGTCTAGGAACTTTCTGGGAAAAATTAGGAACTAAGTGTAGTCACTAGTGGAGTCACCAATTCTGCTATAGGGATTAATGAACATGTTTGTCAATGTAGAAACCCTCAAGGATCTTCCTGGGATCCTTGGTAGACAGTCAGATTAGCTGCAAGTATCACAAAGATGCATGCATATCTATGTTTAACAAATTAATATCAAAGCAGGAAGAATGACTTATTACCTCGAGTCTTAGTGTGGTGTTGCTGGAGAGCACAATGTAGCTAGGTGGAAGACCCCTGAGCCAGCTCCAGATCAAAACCTGCACATAGATAAGACAAGCGTAATATCACAACATAAAACCTTGATAAACAATGCATGAACATATAAAGATATCTAGTTGCATATATCTAAGCCACTCATAATAACGACATTGCATAAACATATAAACAAGTTATACTACCAACATCATGGAGTGGACAACACAATTGCAATTCTATATTGATGTAGAAAAGAGTGATTACAACCATCGGTTATATCAACCTTCCCTTATGCCTCCATCTCCTCTCTCTCTCTCTCCCTTCTTAACCTCTTATGATGCCTTAGTGAGAGACTATGCTTGATAGTCAAATAGGAAATCTTTTCAAATGGTTCAACCCCTTCTACAATGGCCCTAGCCTTGCATATATAGCTTGTGAGGATAGGGTTGCAAAGTCCTTCATGAGTTCCATTAGGAAAAAGCAATGATGTTTCCATGTCTTTGTGATCTTTCCTATTTGTAGACTCCATTAGGAATTATTATTTCCTCCAAACAGATCAAGTTCTGATGTTTCCCTCCTTTTGTGAGCTAACATAGGAGAGAATCTTGGGATATTTCTCGGTCAACTTGTTCCCTTGACCCATAGAAACTCATTTAGGTTCACTAATGCTCTTCTTGAGGTAACAGATAGAGTTACCCTAGGAACTAACACACCCTTAGCCTTGATAGGAAGCTTTATAAAGAAGGCTAGTAGTGCCTAGACAATGTCAGCTTGACAGCTGGGCCTATGAACTTGGTCAGTTCTTCAGTCATCATGTCTTTCTCCTCTGAGGTGGTGAGGAGGTCATTTTCCTGTATAACAATGCATGTTCAGCTCCAGTTGAACTTGCTTCTTTTCTTTGCCTCGGTGAGTGTGCTAAATGGGTGGGATCACATGCATGTGCACAATGACATGCATACTGCTGAATTCCCTTTCATGTGATCAATAACACTGCTCACCATGTCTACTTCGTGGGAGCTACTGGGATGGATCTATAACTTGTACGGATGTAGTTTCATCTGTGAGTGCATGTTGCGCCCCCTATTGTACCTTTTCCTGCTGCAACCCATTCTCTTATCTATGTAGCTCCTGTTGTTCCTTGAGTTGTTGCTTCAAAACATGCAACTCCTTCTCTGTTCCTCTCTCTTCCTTCACATGATCTTCATGTCACGTCGTCATTTCATAGCCTGAGTCTCCAAAGTTTCTTTCATCACAAGTAGATCTACTTGAGCTTACAAATTTGTTTCGCCTCAATGTTTTCAACAACCTTCCTCTTGCGTTTGTTTCATCTCGTATGCTTCTTTTAGCTAATGTTCATGGTGCTGCTTGTTGTGATGCTGCTATCGTCATATATTGATATCCTTTTCTACAAACAACGTGATGTCTTCGTGGGTAGGAAAGTTCATAGACACTTGATCGACTGCATCCCCAAGTGTGCTTTGAATGGCGTCTTTGACTCTGCTCTCTTGGAAACCATTGTACCTGTACTGCTGAGAGGCAGATGAACACTTGCGATACCTGGAGACATGGAAACACTCATGGCAAGCAATCTGTCAGTCGAAAACCAAAACAAACTAGAGAAATGACTTGCAACATACCTATGTGACTGATCATGAAGGTCGCAAAATTTCTGCTGGGAGGTCGGGAGACCGACTGCCAAAACTGTACAAGGCATGGTCTAGGCTATTAGGAAGTTGATTGGTTGTTGGAAATGTACAATGCACAGTCCAACCTAGCCTGTTGAGGACTGAAACTGTGCAATGTGCAATCTTAGTCAGTAGTGACATGCAACAAGCAAACTGCATTGCACAGTTTCTGGGGACAATAGGACACTTCCTCCAATAATTTTGCAATGCAAGCCTACAGGTCAATGTCTGGGTAGACTTGCACAATTTCTGGAGGGAAGGAAAATTCTTCACTTCCAAAAATGTGTAGTGTTATTTGGGCAAGGCACAGTTTGGGCCAAGGCAGCCTAGTCCAGCTGACGGGTGACTGAAAACATGAGAACTCTGAATGCATAGTGAGATGAGTGCAAATGAGAATGAATGATCATTCAAGCAAACATCAATTGCAGGATTCGGAAAATGAGAAAGCATGCATGTGTGTGAAGCGAGTCACCACAACTATGACCCTCCATGCAAAACAGTGTCATGCATACGACAGCAATGAGATGCAAATGAAAACTGAAACAATGCTAGTAGAAACTAGTATGCATGAAAATGACAACAAGAACTCACTCAAATCAAGAAGAACACATTCATACAAAGTGAAACACAAAAAGCGCCAGAAATGTAGCCCAAGTCATGATCAGTGGGCTTACCCCAAGACAGTTGAGCTAAATGTGTCGACGAATCATAGATGCAATGTAGGATGCTAGAGCTGCAAGGTCAATGTGAGGAATGAGATATGTAGTGTTGAGTTGATGAGTTTTGATAAGATCGAGGTTGTGACACGCATGCCACAAATCTAGGAAAAGTGACACTTGGCAGGAGGTTTTTGAGATGATCATTGCATGTAACTTCCAACTGCTAAAAATAGATCTCTGAATCAAGTGATTCCTTTGCATGCTACCTTGGGAGGAGTAGCCCATGCATGCAAATCAATTTTTCTCGATCCCGGAGGGAACTAGTCAACCCGACTACACATGCAACAGTCTGCTCAGCTAGGAGGAAAAAATGCGCATTTCTGGGAGGGAACTGGACTGGCTTCCCAGAGGGATTGTGCAATTTCTGGGTAGAGCAGCTGATTGCTACCCAGAATTGCATAATTTATGCTCTGAGTATCCCTACTAGGAGGAATTGCACAATTTTCTTAGTGAACAGTGACAGGAAAATTTGCACAATTCTGGAACCCAAGAGCCTGCCAAACAAAATTGCGCAATTTCTGGAGTGAAGGCTGGTTGCCCTCTAGAATTGTGCAATTTCTTGGGGGAGATGTTAAGCCTACAGCTGGACCAAGTTCTGCGAAATAGCCTGTGAGGGGGATGCAACAAGCTTTGATGGACAAGCTATCATTCTGCAAGAAAATCACTGAAGCTTGTGTACATGACAAGACAAGACATGATGCTATGAAAGGTTGGTAGGGAGGCTCCAAAACGAAGCTAAGGAAAAATTTTGGACAGTGGTTGTAGCCGCTACAATAGTATAACAAAATATGTGTACCCATTCTGGCTACGATTTTGTTCCCCACGCTTTAATCCACTTCGCTAGGTGATTGTGCGAATTGTTCCTTCCATTATACTTCTCAGTGATTCTGGTATTAGCACGCCCAAATAGTAGCTTCATCATTATTCTATAATCTCTCCATCCAACAAAACTATCCTTATGCCTATGCCACCATCGTGCAGGCGTAACACACATTGCAAACTCTGATTCTTGGAAGCAGTGGTCCTCAGGGACCTCATGCTCAAATTCCTCCAAAAATAGATCTACGTCAGTTAAACCATCATAATAGGGTAATTTTCTTACTTTTGAAAAAACACACCACAAAGCCTTCGTTATCACTTTATATCATAATGTAGAAGCTTCATGTAAGTGATTTTGCTAATGCTCTAACTCCTTGTCTGAACTAGAGGTGCAGGAACTCTCCTGGTTCCATGAAATTCACCCATCTACGATCGAATTGATCTAGTCCTAATTGAGCACTATTATCTTGTAAATTTGATCCAGTTCATCATCACTTTCTTCATAATCACTAACTGGTTTAGTATAGCACGCCCCTTCTGCATGATCAAGTGGAGCTATAACCCAAAACAAATTTCTTTCAAATGACATCGTTCTTTTCTTCAAATTAATGACCCCATTCATATCAATAGCTCAGTCAATTCCCAGGAGTGTGGGGTAGGAATTACTGTCGTCAAAAATTTCTATAACTTCAAATTCTGCCACCACGCTTGCACCATCAATATCAACTATTACTCCATATAACCATCCCATAGGGATGATTTTCTGCTGGTTTTCCATCCTGAGATGAATTGGAGACCACTGCAGTGCAAATCTCCCCATCCTTTCTCATGTTTGTTTTGGTAAAACATTCGCATTGGACCCCAGATCCAAGATGACCTGATCCATATCATAATCACCTATCTATGTCGTTAGCCTCATCTCTCACCCTGTTCATGCCTTATGCTTGCCAATTTTTCTGACCACGTGATGTCCATAAGGGGCTTTCTCTTTGCTAGTGCATTTATTTATTAATTCTTGGAGGCTTTCCACAGCCTTTCTACCGTGCAATAGCCTCATGCATGTTTCCAAAAATGTAGTGAGGACCAAAGGATCAACCTCTACAGGCACGCTAATTTCTTTCATCTTGTCCTTGCTTCCTGAGGTGGAGGTCTCAACGAAGCTCTTCTTAGCTTCCATGAATATTTCCTTAGCGTGATCCAAATCAAAGTCAGCTTATTTTTCTGGTGCTTTGCAGACCCATCCCTCTTCTTCAGGTTGTTTACCTTTATTAATGTCAGTCGTCATTCCAATTCTTAGCACAATATTAATACTTTAATATTCTTCATGGGGCTCAACCCTCATTATCTGTAAGTTCTACATAGGTTGCATTTTATTCTCTTGCATTTTAGCTATTAGCACTGCGCATTCTTCTATAGCATGGTCAAACTGTCTGCAATATTGACATAATGGGTGTGTAGGATTCTAGCACTCTCGCGCATAGTGCCCTGACTATCTACAGTTGTAGCATATAATCTGACCGTGACTTCTACCAGGTCCTCCTCCTCCTCTGCCCTATCCTCGACCTTGATATCCTCCGCATGCTCCTCCAACACCTTGATCTTGAGGCTGAGTTTCTACTTTCATGCGGTATGTAGGGATTCTTTCCATCATCAACCCATAGATTTGATAGTGGCGCTCATCGTGGCCCAAAAATTTGCAGAAATTACAAAACAACAGCTGGGGCACCTGAACGAACTTCTAAAGTAAATGGAAATTATCTTTCACATGTTTCCCAGTAACTTGAAAAACGGCACACCACAATTTATACCCCATGCTTAGCCCTGCTAGGGCTTCTGGTTTCAAGGAAATTGGCCACCCTCTTGTAATATAATTCACATACACAGGACAATGATATTTATCGTGCCCATGGCCCTTGCACTTCAAACACCAAACTTCTGCACGTACTTCTGGTTTAATCACCTTGTCTTTCTTCAAACTCTATATTTCTAAGTGTAAGCTCTCTAACTGTGAGTGGCTCTGTTGTATCCCAGGTTCGTATTCTGAATAGGTGATGCATTCAGCCTTATCGTGATCTCCAAGGCTTCTTCCTCTATTCCTATCTTCTTTTGTGACAGAAAAATTCTCAAGTGGGGAAAAAGGGACGCAATAAACCATTCACAATGATGGCTATCTATGATCTGCATGTTAGCCTCTCTAATCTGACACTTCAACATCTGATCAAATTCCCAAGGTATCTCCTTTATCCTCGTCATGATATCTTTAAATCCAATTACTAACTGTGAGTCAGATTTAGGTTTACTAAACTCTTTGTTGCGAGTCATCTTAGCCTCTGCTAGCGTTGCAAGAGGATTATCAGAACAATACTTAATGTAAAAAGTTTGTGCGCGATCGTGCAAAGCAGTAACCAAATGTGCCTTCTTTACATTATCATTGATGATCTTTTGCGATATCCATACAATGTTCACAACAAACTAGAACTACTTTGGATCTTCAATTCTTATGCCCTTGAAGATCATCATTGTTGGGATGGGGTCCCTTTGGTTAGTTTTGGGGCAAAAGCCCAAGTTTTGATGATAAAAGATGTAAAGTCTCTGCAAATTGTGAACGTGGGTGCGGATTTAGTTAAGATTCAAAAATGGTTTTTATCCTCAGTCTTGTAAAGTTGAGTAGGCTTTTGAGATCTACCCATGGTCCACGAACCATGGATTGTATAAATAGGTGTGTATTAGAGAGTCTGAGGTAGATATATGTTTTCTTCTATGGGTACGAACGAAGAGATCTAGCGCAAAGAAGTAAGCCTTAGAGGGTAAAAAGGCTCTGCAACTGAGTGCACAGAGGCCTAGAGTAGTGTTCATAGCTGAGCGCGTGGACCCCTCCAGCTAAGTGCACAGGGAAGTATTGAGTCTGTAAAACTATATTGAAGATCAATAAGGAAGATTGTTGCAGAAATTCCTGTGTTTTATATCTTTACTTATGTTATGTATGATTGTGATATATGCTATGATAAAATGATGTCTTTATAAAATAATGATGTATTGATGTGCGACTTTACTTGATCCATCTTATTATCTAAATGCAAGTAATGTTAAGTGATTATGTGAAGATCATAACACTCTCTATTGAAGTTATTGAACACTTAGGTAGATCTGGGTAAAGACTAATCTAAGGGTACTCTATGGTGCACGTAAATAGACAATTTTCCTGTTCAGGGTCCGTAAAATCTAGTCGTAGAAATTCGTGGAGGTCTAAAGGCCGATTGAGGGGAGTTACAGAGCTAAGCCTTAAAGGCTTAGAGATCTACGTGAAGGAAAATCTAGGTCATAAAAAGACATCACATTGATCTCTTGAGGTGGAAACTTGGTTCCAGCATCCCCCCATACTGCTTCGTATGAGACCTCAATCCGCACTATGCAGATTGATGATGAAAGGGCTAGTAGTGTAGGGATTTGTTTGGCACAACTAACTTTGAACCTAGGTTAGGATCACCTAAGCCAACAAATGGTTCTGTTGTCGAGACCGGGATCTGCATAAAGGGATGTGTGATTTTGCATCACTGGAATCTGACCAAGAAGGAAATTGAGAAGTGGTTGGATAGAAGCATCCACGAATTTGTAGCGCAGGAAAAGAGGAATCCATGCCTGACAAAAGAACAGTGGTTGGACAATTATTTGTACACAAAAAATACATGAAATTTTCTTTTGTATCTTCTCGATTGAACTATACAAGTGGAGGTTTGATGGTCCAATAGTGTGGACCCCGGAGCTAGTACGGAGGTTGGGAGCCTCTAAAGATAAGATCATGTGCACTGTTGGCTGTTGGCTTGATCAGGTTATAGGAGGATTTGTTACATAGTTCATGGTCAACACCTCAGTTAGTTACAGCGAAGCAGAGTGATGCTTCTTCAAGGAACTACGAGGTAAGTATCTAAGAACTTTGAATACTTGGATTAAGATGTTGTTCTGTGAGAAATGGATTATGTCGCTGCCTTGATGTTTGGAGCTACGCGAAGTGGGAAGCTCTTTAGAGATAGGGGAAGAACAGGCCTTGAATATAGCCCACTCATTGGACCTCCTATGAGTGACGATGAGGGAGCAGCACATGCTTCACCACAGAGTGTTGGCCAGTTGATAAGATAGGGTTTTTCGTGGATACCGTCCATGCCACCGCCACCTTCACCCACACCACCACCACCACTTCCATCATTCAACATGTTGAATACAATGAAGTTGCCAGTTTTCAAGGGCTTGGGAAGTGAGGACTCGGATCAGTTTTGGTTTGTTGAAAAGGTTGTGTGGAAACACAACAGATTAAGGATGATAATATAAAGAAGGCATAGTCGGTTACTACTCTACAGGATCACGCACTAACATGGTACGTTAAGGACTGCACTGATAATCCATTGGTGTCATTAGCAGATACTCAAACAACTTTGAACAAAGAATTCAGTAAGCCTAAGTCTACCTCACAATCGCTAATTGGATTTAAGGAAAACATGATGAGGCCCAGTGAAATGCTCTAGGAGCTAGATCAAAAACTGAAGTGTGGAATCCATGAAGCTAATATGAATCTCACAGATAGTCAATTCCGCGAGTGGTTTATAACTACGCTTTTGCCCCATCTAAGGATTTATTTATCACAACAAAATATAGGAACTCAGGTGGAAGCTCTAGAAGTTGTGACGAGATTGCATGAGACACCTATTCAAGACACATCTCTGCAAGTCCAACAAATTCACTCGCAGTTGCAGAACCTCTGTTTGGAATTACAAAGCTTGAAAAAAGAAAAGGAGAGCAAGAGAGAGGTGCGTGAAGAAGTCTGGTGCCTCAAGTGTAAGATCCAGGGGCATGATAAGGATCATTTCCCTATCTTCAAAAATTATATCACAGGAGGGGGCTAATGCCCCTGAGGTAGGAAGCCCCAGTAGGACCAAGTATGGGGCCTCCGCTATGGTGTGCTATTTCTCAGGTGGCCGGAAAACATATCATAGATAATTGTCATTTGCTACAAAATTTTGTACAAACACCATAACAATTGTTCTGCGATTTCTGCAAATGGGTAGGCCACGATGAGTGCCATTGCCATAGCTATGAACTAATGATCTGATATTCACCCTATGAGTGCCATCAGTTAAAGATTTATTAAACTAAAGTTATTACAGACTCATGTACTGGTGTGGGTGTTCTGTGTTATTAAAACAACAGATCGATCAGATTGCCAATACACAGAAAATAAAATGGAAAGATAGCAGATAAATACAGTAAGCAACGCAAAGACACAAACAATTTTAATAAGGAGTTCACCTATTCTCCAGGGCTACGTCTCCAGTCCAACTTCAATGGTGGCCTTGTTTTATTGTGTCTTTCAGCAGAGAAATTACAATACAGGGACTCAATATGAGTTCTCCTGAAGCAGATTTTGCTTGGCAGGGTGTTTCTTGGATTCCCCAAGCCACTCGGGGTACACAGACTCTTATTCTTCCTACCAGCTCTATGACCCTTGGTCTACAGTGGAAAGAGCCAACTATGATGCTCAGTCCAGATAGATTCCTCTATGGGAAGGCCTGAATCTTCAAGCTCTCTGGTGCTCGACACTGCTTGTGGTCAGCTTGGTGCTCTGTCTCTTTTGCTTGGCTTTACTTTTCTCTGTGTTTAGTCCTCCTCTCAGGGTTCACTGTTCACTGTCTCTCTTGGTCGCTTGGACTCTTCTCAATTCTATTTCCAAATCAACTCTCATTCGATTGTCACTATTCATGGCTTTAGCCATCCGATCCTTATGCCTATTCAGTTCCTCTTCCGCCTGTCAACTCACCTTCTGCAACTACGCTTAGAGTTCCCTGTGTTCGGTGTCATCATGAACGCTCAGGGAGTGGCCACTTGTCCTCCTCTAAATAGCGCTAGCATGCTTCGTCGGTTCGTTTCTTCAGTTACGTCGTGGATGCGTTCTTCCTCCACCGTGGCTGTCAAACGGATTCCAAATCCCTTTAGAACACGGCTTAATTCCCTATTGATTCCGCTTCTTTCCATTGGGCGCAATCTCAGCCGTCTGATCTGGGGCCTCCAGATATGATGCCATATGCATGTTTTGCGTGAATGACTTGCTCGGCCGATAGCGCACGACCAACGGTAGTTTTCTCTCACCTC
The DNA here is from genome assembly GCA_031772625.1 of Pinus tabuliformis. Taxonomy (NCBI): domain Eukaryota; kingdom Viridiplantae; phylum Streptophyta; class Pinopsida; order Pinales; family Pinaceae; genus Pinus; species Pinus tabuliformis. Next base: position 54,918,744 of record CM062819.1, on the reverse strand, counting down.
CGCCCGCCACGTGTCGATCGGTGTATGGAATCACTCCGCTCCTGTCCAAAACCTCTTACTATTCAAGGGCACCCTAATCAAAACTGTCGGTTTCCAAAGCGCAGGTCCCATCTTTGTACATTAGCGCTTTTACCTTTTCCCACCCACGGTCTTCTAATTCCCCCATGCAACCGGGTGCTCAGGCTTTCCCATTTTGGCCATGTTCACTTACCAAAAAACTTTGCCCTTTTCACATTCCGGGGCTCCCAGGGGCTACTTTGGCCTCCTGCATAGTCTCCATGGGCCTCGGTCAATGCACTTTGACCAAGGCCCTCGTCGTTCCACATCAACTGCCATGGCCATTGGTTCAGGGCATTTTTGATATTGTTTTGGATTTCATTATAGATTTGTTTGACCTGATTCAGTCATGGTTCTTAGCAATCTTTCTATGGATCCAATTTGGATCACAACATCCCTACTGAAAAATCTTTTGGACCACGAAAATTTGGTTTTCAAGCATCAACTAAGTGAGGATACTATTTCTTCACTTGTCCATTCTCAATCCACTTTGTGTTGCTCAGCTTTGAACCTTTGAGCCCAATCCTGAGGTACTCAACTTCTCCCCTGCACGTTGTCCTCACCTTCCTGTCCAGCACTGTGTCTTCCTACAACTCATTGAGGTATTCAGGTAGCAGGTCATCAATAGAAGGCTATTGACTTTACTCTTCAGGGTCCTCAATCATTGAAGGTTCAAACAATCTCAAACAATCTACATTTACGACTGAGTAGATGTGCATGTAAGCTGGTAGATCAAGCCGAAACACATTTTCACCAATCTTCTCAAGTATCCTAAAAGGTCCATACCTGATAGGCTTCAACTTTTTACCTTCACCTTGCATCCTATCCTTGCTGATATACAGCCAGAATTGGTCTCAAACTTGAAAACTATGCTCCATCCGATGCTTATCATGCCTAGACTTATACTTGGCCTGGATCTTTTCCAGCTATTCCTGTACTGCCTGATGGACCTCCTAGATCTGTTTAATGAACCTGGTTCCCTTATCCACATCACTGTGCCCATCAACCATGGTATCTTTACCAAAGACAAAATCCAAAGGAGACCTTGGTGTGAAACCAAAGCAGGTCTCAAAAGGAGATCTCTATGTAGAAAAGTGTTTGGCTCTATTGTAATCATGTTGCACATAACACAAGTGTTCATCCCAAAGCTTAGGATGTTTACTGCAATATCCTCTTAGTAACTGGATCAAAATCCTGTTTACTACTTCTGTTCGGCCATCTGTTTGTGGATGAAAATTCGTGATTTTCTTCAACTGGGTGTCCATCAATTCTCACAGACTAGACCAAAACTTCCCCACAAATCGGGTGTCTCAATCAGATACAATGGAAGTGGGTAATCCGAAATGAACCCATACATGTTCAAAGAACAATTTTTTAGTCTGTTCAGCTATGACCTATTTACTACAAGGTATCAAAATGCACATTTTGTTGAACCTATCCACAACAACATATAGATAATCATGAACTTTCCTAGATTTAGGTAGTCCTCCTACAAAATCCATGGAAACGCTTTCCCAAGGGTGAGAAGGGACTAGCAATGGAGTGTACAAGCCTAGTTTTCTATTGTTGGTCTTGCTTTTAGCACACATGGCACACCATCTTACATATCTAGAAACTGTCTCATTCATTTTTAGCCAATAGCAGAATCTTTGCAACTGTTTTGCTTACCCCAAAGTGACCTGATATCATAGAAGTGTGTGCTTCCCTAATTATCTTTATCCTCTCATTTTGTGGAATGCAGAGTTTCCCATAATGGTATAAGAGTCGGTCCTTCATGTGATAGTACAATTCTTCTACTCTTTTGCCTTGACTCAAAGTTGCATATACATCTTTAAAATCCATATCCTGAGCATATTTTTCTATGTAGCTTTCATGTAGTATAGAATTATGCTTAAGTATGGTAGATGCATTTATAATGGGTCTATACAACATGTCTGCAACCTTTTTATGGATGCCCCTTTTATATTTGATGACTAAGTGAAATTGTTGTAGAAAACCCATCCACCTGTAATGTCTTGATTGTTGCAACTTAGTTTGGGAGTGTAGGTATTGGAGTGGTTGATGATCAATATGTATTACTGTCTCTTTTCCCATCAAATAATGTTTCCACTTTTTCACACTCTAAACTAATGCAAACAATTCTTTATCATATGTAGGATAGTTAACTACTGTGGGATTAAAAGTCTCAGAATGATAACATATGGGTTTGTCATGCTGTGTCAACACTGCTCCAATGGCATATTCACTGGCATCAGTTTGGATCTCAAATGGTCTTTGCAAATCTGGTAGTGTTAGTACAAGTGTTGTACTTATTTTGTCTTTCAAGGTGTCAAAGGATTTTTGATGTTTTCCTCCCCACTGAAACACCTTATCCAATCTTGTTAAAGCATGTAAGGGAGCTGCAATCATGGAGAAGTTAGAGATGAACTTCCTCCAATATTGTGCTGCTCCTAAGAAGCTTCTCACTTCTGTAGCAGACCTGGGTTTAGGCCAGTTTACAATGACTTCCACTAGAGGGATCTATTTTCAATTCACCTCCCCCTACTATGTGACCCAAGTAGTTTAGAGATGTTTTGCCAAATTCACATTTTGAGAGTTTAACATAAAGTTTTTCTCTTTTCAAAACATCTAATGTTTGCTTAACATGCTTTAAATGTTCTTCCCATGTGTTACTAAAAATCAGAATGTCATCCAGATACACAATAACAAAATCATCAAGAAAAGATTTGAGTACATCATTCATTAATCTCATGAAAGTATCAGGAGCATTAGTTAAGCCAAAAGGCATAACTAGCCATTCATACAATCCCTGCTTTGTTTTGAAAGTAGTCTTCCATGCATCTTGCTTTGCAACTCTGACCTGATGGTATCCACTATGCAAATCTAGCTTGGTGAAATAAACAACTTCTTTTAATTGATCTAAGAGATCATCTATGCGAGGAAGGGGATAACGATTCTTGATTGTTATCTTATTCAGTGCTCGGTAATCAATGCACATTCTCCACGAGCCATCTTTCTTTCTCACCAAAATGATTGGTGACCCACATGGTGATGTGCTAGGCCTGATGAAGCCCTTCTCAAGCAACTCTTGCTCCTGCTTCTTGATTTCAGCATTCTCTAACGCAGACAACCTGTACATCCCAATGTTAGGCAATGGAACATCTTGCTGCAAAATAATATCATGTACTATTCCCTTTTTGGGTGGCAGACCTTTAGGTTCTTGAAACAAGACATCATACTCTGAAACAAACTTTTCTATATCAGCTTGTTGTTCAACATTACAACCCTCAAATACATTGGTTTTATCAGGTTTCTTTTCCTTTACAACCATCAGTAAGAATTGTTTGCATGAATTAATCATTCTTTTCATCTGCCCTGAGTTTATGAGAGTATAGTTATTCTTGAGCTTATGAGCTCTTACAAAGTATTTGATTCCATCTTTAACTAGTAGATACCTATTCTCAATTCTATATAAAATAGCCTTTCTATCGTACAAGTAAGGACTTCTTGAAACAATTCCACATATATCCAAAGGAATTATGTCTAACTCAACCTCATCTACAAATCCTGACCCAAACGAAAACTTGAGTTTGCACTGTCTAGTCACTTGTAGTTGTGCTTTATCATCCAACCATCCTAATGGGTATGGTTTCTTGTGAGGTGTAGCTTCTAATCCCATTTTCTTTACAATTGCTTCAAAAATCAAATTTACTTGAGAGCCACTATCAAACAAAGTATCAATCTTTTGATTTTTGGAAATAACTCGAATATGGAAAAGCTCATGTCTTTTTCTCTCATTTTCTTCATAAATAATAGATTAAGCAAAATTATTGGTAGATGACACAAAATTCTTACCTTTTATACCTATGGCTGCTATGGTTGTTTCATCTCCCAAGTCTGACCCCAAATCTCTATGAATAGCTACAGATGTCTTCTTCTTCTTTCCCTCGGACTTCTTAGGTCTCAGCTCTGGATGCAGAATCCAACAATGCTCATCATCATGCCCCTCCTTTTTACAGTGAGTTCATGAAGCTTTGGCTTTCTGTGTAGTGTTAGCCTTCCTTGCTTTCCACTTCTGTTTTCTTTTCTCCTTGCTTTTGCTTACAGTGGGTTGGGATGGTCCCCCAACTTCTGGATTGCCATTCTTTCCTCTAGTCTCTAGATGAGTATCTTGTACAAACACCTCATCTATACTAGTGGGACTAAACATGAGGATGGTATGCCTCATGTAGCTGTGTAGACCACCAATTTACTTCAAAAGAGTCTTTGGTGAGTCTAGTGAGATACCCAACATCAATGCTCTATTTCTGAACTCTTGAGTATACCCTTGTACACTTTACCCCTTCAACTGCTGAAGAGTTTTCCAACTCATCATGGCCTGTTGCATGTAGGCCAATGGATAGAACTGCTTCTTGATTGCAGAAACGAAGTCACTCTAGACAGATAGGGTCTTACCATGGCTTTTCATATCAGCTTGGGTTCTACCTTCCCACCAAACCAAGGTAGTGCCTCCTAGGCATAGGCTTGCCAGCTGAATCTTACTCTTGTCTGAGTTCAAGTTTTGTGCCCTACAATACACATCAATTTGTCTAATCAAATTGTCCAATCTTTCGACATTTAGCTCTCCATCATATATAGGCAAATCAAATTTAACATCGAACTTAATAAAATATGCTTTCTTATTATGTACAGGGCTATTAGGAGGTGTGAGAAAGTTTTCCTCTTTCCCTTTTCCTTTGGAGTTGTCATGGAAGTGAGACTCATCTTCTTCTTTCTCTTGCTTAGAGCCTGATGCATCTTCCACCTTTTTCTTTCTAAAGTCTTGGTACATTTCTTCAACCATGGACTTAATAGCTAGGAAACTCTCTATGAATTGAGGGTCTAGCCCCATAGAAATTTCTTCTGACATTGTCTTTTGAGGATAGACTCTCCCAATTTCAGGATTAGTTTCTACCAACTCTCCTTCTCCTAATTTGAGCTTTGATCTTGTGAGCATTCATAGCTATACCAACACAAGCTTGTCTAACCTTACAACCTTACAGCTCTAATACCACTTGATCTGATATTCACCTTATGAGTTCCATCAGTTAAATATTTATTAAAGTAAAGGTATTACAAACTCATGTATTGGTGTGGGTGTTCTGTGTTATTGAAACAACGGATCAATCAGATTGCCAATACACAGAAAATAAAATGGAAAGACAGCAGAGAAATACAGTAAGCAACACAAAGACACAAACAATTTTAATAAGGAGTTCACCCTATTCTCCAGGGCTACGTCTCCGGTCCAGCTTCAGTGGCGGCCTTGTTTTATTGTGTCTTTCAGCAGAGAAATTACAATACAAGGACTCAATATGAGTTCTCCTGAAGCAGATTTTTCTTGGCAGGGTGGTTCTTGGATTCCCCAAAACACTCGGAGTACACAGACTCTTCTTCTTCCTACCATCTCTATGAACCTTGGTCTATAGTGGAAAGAGCCAACTATGATGCTCAGTCTAAATAGATTCCTCTATGGGAAGGCTTGAATCTTCAAGCTCTCTGGTGCTCGACGTTGCCTGTGGTCAGCTCGACCCTCTGTCTCTCCTGATTGGCTTTACTATTCTCTGTGTTCAGTCCTCCTCTGAGGGTTCACTGTTCACTGTCTCTTTTGGTCGCTTGGACTCTTCTCAATTATGACTCCAAATCAACTCTCATTCGACTGTCCCTGTTCATGGCTTCATCCATTCGATCCCTATGCCTGTTTGGTTCCTCTTCTGCCTGTCGACTCACTTTATGCAGCTACGCTTGGAGTTCCCTGTGTTCGGCATCATCATGAACACTCATGGAGTGGCCACGTTTCCTCCTCTAAATGGCGCCAGCATGCTTCGTCAGTTCGTTTCTTCAGTTATTCCATGAATGCATTCTTCCTCCATTGTGGCAATCAAATGAATTTCAAATCGGTTTCGAATTTGGATTAATTCCCTGTTGATTCTGCTTCTTTCCATCGGGCGCAATCTCAGTCGTCTAATTTGGGCCCTCTAGATCCAACGCCATATGCATGTTTCACGCAGTTGACTTGCTCAACTGATAGCATGCAATCAACGAAGGTTTTCTCTCACCTCTGCCTGCCACACATCGATCGGTGTATGGAATCACTCCGCTCCTATCCAAAACCTCTTACCGTTCAAGGGCACCCCAATCAAAACTGTCAATTTCCAGAGTGCGGGTCCCACCTTTGTACTTTAGCGCTTTTACCTTTTCCCGCCCACGGTCCTTTGGTTACCCCATGCGACCAGGTGCTCAAACTTTCCCATTTTGGCCTTGTTCACTTAGCGATAATCGCACATCAAAAACTTCGCCCTTTTCCCATTCCGGGGCTCCCAGGGGACACTTTGGCCTCTTGCGCACTCTCCATGGGCCTCGGTTAGAACGCTTTGACCGAGGTCCTCATCATTCCATGTCGGCTACCATGGCCACTGTTAGAAAATTATATATTACAGAGCAATGGAACACATAAAATATTGCAGAAATATAAACACAGAAAATGCACAAAAACAAGAGAGACACAGATATACGTGGTTCACCCAGTTTGGGTTACGTCCACCCCGAACAGCCAGTCCTTCCTTTCTATTATCCAACAAAATGAAGAGACACAACCTACAGCAAATCCACTGTAATATCCTCTGTTTTCTCTCACAATCTCACCTCTCTGTTTCTCGCTAACAGAATACACATCTATCACACAGCCTCAAATACAATACCCTCATACAAAGAGAGGGGTTGCCTTCTAGGGCAAAAAACCCTAAACTAAACATAAGTTCTACCGTCAGATCATCCGCCTAATGAATGGCCCAGATTGACTAGAAATTACTATACTTTTACAAGGCAATTTTACAGCTGTTTTTAGCTTCGGGGGCGCTGCCCCCGAAACCCCCCGCCAGGGGGGGGCTCCCAAAGGTCGCAGCCGCCCCCCCCCCCCCCAGATCCCCCCTGCAGCGAACATTTTACGGGAAGCGTTGCCGCCCCCATTTCGAACTGGGGTCCTATGTGGCGATACCTTTGAATATAGAAGATAATCAAGCTCCACACCCAACAATCTCCCACTTGGAGACTGATTGTAGCAACTCCATCGCTGCTCCATTTGCTGGACAATGACTCCTCTTTGGACCTGGCTGTTTCTCATCTTCATCGTCATCCTTGAAGACCAACTGAAACTGAGCATATTCTCAGTTTCTCCCTAGTTACAACTTTTGTTAGCATATCTGCAGGATTCTGGCTAGTGTGTATCTTTTCCAGCTTCAACTCTCCATCTTCCAACACTGATCGTATGAAATGGTACTTGAGCTGTATGTGTTTAGTCCTGGAATGAAACGTTGAGTTCTTTGCAAGATGAATGGCACTTTGGCTATCATTGTATAACGTGCCCATATCATGCTCCTTACCCAATTCAACCATAAACCTTTGTAACCAAATCATTTCTTTACTAGCCTTTGTAGCAGCAACATACTCTGCTTCTGTTGTTGAAAGTGCAACAACACTTTGGATTTTTGAAACCCAACTGACAGTTGTTCCTCCAACAGTAAATACATATCCTGTAGTGCTCCTCTTGTTATCTCTGTCACCTGCCATATCTGCATCAACATATCCTTGTAGGGAGATGTTTGAAACACCAAAGCATAATGCTTGATTTGTGGTACCTTTCAAATATCTGAGAATCCATTTTACTGCCATCCAATGTTCCTTTCCTGGATTTTTCATGTACCTACTTACAACTCCCACTGCATGTGCAATATCAGGCCTTGTGCAGACAATTGCATACATTAAGCTTCCAACTGCTGATGCATATGGAACTTTAGACATATAATCCATGTCTTCTTGGGTCTTTGGGCACATTTCCTTACTAAGTTTGAAATGGCTAGCAAAAGGTGTACTAACTGGTTTTGCATTGTGCATGTTAAATCTTTTCAACACCTTTTGTATGTACTCATTCTGAGACAATGTTAATTTACGATTTTTCCTGTCTCTAGTTATTCTCATACCAAGGATTTGTTTCGCAGCTCCCAAATCCTTCATTGCAAATGAATTTGCCAATTTTCTTTTGAGCACATTTATTTCCTGCATGTTAGATCCTGCAACAAGCATGTCATCTACATACAATAACAATATAATATAGATGCCATCATTTTGCTTTTTCAAATAAACACAATGATCAGAGTGACATCTAGTATAGCCTTGTTCAGACATAAACTTGTCAAATTTTAGATACCACTACCTTGGAGCCTGTTTTAAGCCATACAAGCTCTTCTTCAACCTGCACACTAGTTTCTCCTTCCCTTTCACCTCATATCCTTGTGGCTGCTGCATATATATCTCTTCCTCCAAATCCCCATGGAGAAAGGTTGTCTTTACATCTAACTGCTCAAGATGCAAATCTTCAGCTGCTACAAGACTTAAAATAGTTCTGATTGAAGTCATTTTAACAACAGGAGAAAATATTTCATCAAAATCAATACCTTTCTTCTGTGCAAACCCCTTCACCACAAGTCTAGCTTTATACCTCTTTTTTCCTCCATCTTCTTCCTTCAACCTGTAAACCCATTTATTCTTCAATGTAGTTTTTCCTACAGGCAACTTGACTAAAACCCAAGTCTGGTTATGCATTAAGGAGTCCATCTCTTCTTCCATGGCTACCTCCCACTTCTTCCTGCTTTCAACCTGCATTGCTTCTTCATAACATTCGGGTTCACCGGAATCAGTCAGCAATAAATAATATAATGAAGGAGAGTATCGTTCAGGGAGTCTACTTATCCTGGTAGATCTTCTAACACCACTTTCAGGTGTTTCGGGTGCCTGTTGTTGTTGTGGTGGTTGCTGTTGTTGTGGTTGTTGATTATTATTATTTTCAGGCACCTTTACTTTTTCAGTGATTTCATCAAAAACTGCGTATTCCTTGTTTTCCTTTTCCTGTTTCTTTTCCTGCAACTGATTCTTATACAAGACCTTATCATTGAATATTACATCTCTGCTCCTAATGATTTTGTGATTTTCGTAATCATATAAGCAATAACCAAAATCATTAACACCATATCCAATAAAGGTACATTTCTTTGACTTTGCCTCAAGCTTTGTTCTATTTTCTTTATCAATATGGACAAAGGCCTCACAACTAAAAGGCTTTAAAATAGAGTAGTTTACCTTTTTACCTGTCCATGCTTCCTCTGGAACACCACCATCCAAGGAACTTGAAGGCCCTCTATTTATTATATAAACAGCAGTATCTACAACATCTGCCCAAAACTGTAAAGGTAATCCTGCATGCAATCTCATGCACCTTGCACGCTCCATGATTGTTCTGTTCATCCTTTCTGACACACCATTTTCTTGTGGTGTTCTTGGAACTGTCTTCTCTCTGTGAATTCCATGCTCTAAACAGTACCTATCAAACTCTTTGCTGCAATATTCACCTCCATTGTCTGATCTAAGACACTTCAATTTCTTTCCTGTCTCAATCTCAACCAAAGCTTTCCATTTCTTGAAAGTATCAAATACATCAGATTTATTCTTAATACAATAAATCCAAGTTTTTCTAGTTACATCATCAATAAAAGTAACATAATAACAAGAGCCACCAAGAGATGATACCTGAGCAGGTCCCCATACATCTGTATGCACAAGCTCTAATTTTTCATTCTTCTTTTCTTTCCCAACTCTGAGAAATCTGACTCTCTTCTGTTTTCCATAAATGCAATTCTCACAGAAGTCCAAATCAACATTCTTCAAACCCGGCAACAAATTCCTTGAGTGAAGAATCTTCATCCCCTTTTCACTCATGTGTCTGAGCCTATGATGCCATAATGCTGCATCTGCTCCTCTGGAAGTTAAAGCATTAACAGAGTTAGAAATACCATTGCATAAATACAATGTACCAACCTTTTCACCTTTTGCTATTACCAGGGCTCCTTTGGTGACCTTCCAAGCTTTATCTATGAAAATTGTCACACAACCTTCACCGCCTAACTGCCCTGTTGAAATTAGATTTTTCTTTAGATCTGGAACATGCCTTACCTCCTTTAATAGCCATTGGTTTCCATTTTGCTGTTTTACAAGAACCTTACCCATTCCAACGATTTTACAGGTTTTATCATCACCCAGACGAACTTGTCCAAAATCTCCTTGAACATAGTCATGAAAGTATTTCTTATCAGGTGTGGCATGGAATGAAGCCCCTGAATCTACCACCCAGGAATCAGTAATATTTTCAAAAGAAAGAATCAAAGCATCTTGTAACACCTCACCTATCACATTTGCTTCATGATTTTTTTCTTGCTGTGCATCTCCTTATTTTCCCTTGCGAGATCTACATTCTTTCTTTAGGTGTCCTTTCTTTCCACATTTCCAGCACACTATCCCCGATCTGGACTTGGATCTGCCTTTCCTTGATTTACTGCGATGTCCTGAGCTCTTTCCTCTTTCCATTTTTCTTCCTCTAAACTCTGCACTCAAATCATTTCCCGATGTCTCACCGGAGCTTTTCCGTCGCATTTCCTCGCTAAGGATAGCACCGAAAACATCATCAAACTTTAAAGTACTAGATCCAGAAACGGAGTTACTAATGGCCATTACCAAACCATTCCAACTTTCTGGTAATGAGCACAAGAATAACAGAGCTCTAACTTCATCATCAAAGTTTACCCCTACAGAACTTAACTGACTTGTAACTGTATTAAAATCATTTAAATGGTTTGCAACAGATCCACCTTCCGACATATTCATATTAAATAACCGTTTCATAAGAAATACCTTGTTTGAGGCCGAGGGTTTTTCATATAGTTTCAACAACGTCTGCATCAAACACTCTGTCGTGGTTTCCTTCGAAATATTGAAGGCGACTGACGCAGCAAGGCACAACCGTATTGTTCCGAGTGCCTTTCTATCGAGGAGGTTCCATTCTTCGTCTTTCATACCCGTCGGCATCTTTGTTTTTCCGCCCAATGGTAGGTATAGATCTTTCTGATACAAATAAGCTTCCATCTGCATCTTCCACAGTGAGAAGTTTTGGCCGTTAAATTTCTCGACCCTAAACTTACCATCTTCCGCCATTTCTCCCACTCGAACCAGGAACCCTTCTTTCCTGCGAGTTTATCAGCCAAATAGACCTTCGGCTCTGATACCAGTTGTTAGAAAATTATATATTACGGAGCAATGGAACACATAAAATATTGCAGAAATATAAACACAGAAAACGCACAAAAACAAGAGAGACACAAATATACGTGGTTCACCCAGTTTGGGCTACGTCCACCCCAAACAGCCAGTCCTTCCTTTCTATTATCCAGCAAAATGAAGAGACACAACCTACAACAAATCCGTTGTAATATCCTCTGTTTTCTCTCACAGTCTCACCTCTCTGTTTCTCGCTAACAGAATACACATCTATCACACAACCTCAAATACAATACCCTCATACAAAGAGAGGGGTTGCCTTCTAGGGCAAAAAACCCTAAACTAAACATAAGTTCTACCGTCAGATCATCCGCCTAATGAACGACCCAGATTGACTAGAAATTACTATACTTTTACAAGGCAATTTTACAGCTGTTTTTAGCTTCGGGGGTGCTGCCCCCGAAACCCCCAGCCAGAGGGGGGCTCCCAAAGGTCGCAGCCGCCCCCCCCCCCCCCCTGGACCCCCCCTGCAGGGAACATTTTACGGGCGGCGTTTCTGCCCCCATTTCGAACTGGGGTCCTATGTGGCGATACCTTTGAATATAGAAGATAATCAGGCTCCACACCCAACAGCCACTAGTTTCAAGTGTTTTTGATACTATTTTGGATTTCATTATAGATTTGTTCGACTTGATTCAGTCATGGTTCTTGAAAGTCTTTCTATGGATCCAATTCGGATCAACTCATGATGGCGAGGACACCTACATATCAAATGTAAGCAGAAACTAAGCCTCCAGGTTAGGGCGTTGGGGGAGCGCGTGGAGGATATCCGGGGCGCGGACGAGGCCAACGAGGAGGAGGACCTGGTAGAGGTCGTGGATAGGTCATTTGCTATAATTACGTAATGCCAATGCACTACACATGGGAGTGTATGAGTCATAAATGCCCATCATGTCAATTGTTGGCGTGTATGGGCCTGACCAAGGTTCAGAGGTGATTTAGCCAAGCAAATCCTAGTACTACTGGCCCTTTTGATAACAGTCCACGGAACACAGACTGAAGTCTCACCCGATGTAGTATGGGAGGGTGCTAGAACGAAGTTTCCATGCTCAATAGGCCCCCAACACAATCATCGTGACTTGTCCCAAGTCACTCTGTTGGTGTGGCGATCTTGGTGCGGAGCCCTCCAACTGGTCCTGTACTGCTCGAAGGTTCGCAACGCACTATTCTATGGTTTGTTGGATCGACTACAGTCTTGCTTCTAAATCATACACATCTGAATCTTGTTCTTACCTTGGTACCGGCATTTGGTGCATGTGTTTATAGTCCCGTGCCCTTGTCCGGCTCCTTGGGTTGTGAAGACTGTGCTTTTGCTGGTTAGTTAGAGAGTTGGCCCACCCATGTACAGTTTCAAGCGACTATTATTTACTTTGCTTGGGAAGCGTTCTCCATTTAGTTTGACTAGATGGACTGTGCCTCCATCTGTGACCTCCTTTACCACATATGGTCCCAGCCAGTGCATCTTGAATTTTCTCATAAATTTTTCAAACTTACTGTCATACAGCAACACTAAGTCATTTACCTTGAAGGTGCGCAACTTATTATGGTGGTCGTCCGAGGCCTTTTCACACTACTTTTGTACCTGCTGATGAAATCTAGCCAGAAACCATTCTTCGCTTAGTTCTTCTAATTGAGCAAGCCTTTCTTCCAGAGCTTCGTAGTCCCATCATGCCTGTGAGCGCTGCTATTCACAGACTAGGTACGATGTATTCCATAGGCATGACAACTTCCGTGGCATAGACTAACTAGAAATGTGTCTGGCCTGTCAATTTCTTGCACGTTTTCCTGTACGCCCATAAGATGGCAGGTACGCGTAGGACCCATTCATTTCGTTGCACGTTACATACTTTGGTCAACTCAGTCTCCAGTGTTTTGTTGAATGCCTCAACTATCCCATTAGCTTGTGGGTGATACATTGTAATTTTCTGATGATACACCTGGAACTCTTCTGTGAGAGCGATGATGGTTTCATTCAAGAAATGTGTTCCGCGATCGCTCATTAATATTTTTGGACAACCAAATCATGTCAACATGTTTTTGAACAAAAACTTCGTAGTCGTAGTGGCCGTGCAGTCCTTGATCAGTTGTGCTTTCGCCCATTGCATCAGGTACTCCGTCATGGTGATGATGTAGCACGCACTCGTCTTTCCCTAAGGTTTGATAGGGCCCACAAATTTGATTGCTCATTTTTCAAACAACTGCAGTGTCATCTAGGGATTTAGTGGCATCTCGTCCCTTTGTGATGGTTTTCCCATCCATTGACATATATCGCAGACCTTACAGTGCGCTTTCGAATCCTAGTGCAGGGTCGGCCACCATAACCCTATGCGAAGAAGCTTTTGTGCGGTCACGCGTCCTGCATAGTTTCCTCCTACAATGCCTCCATGTGCTTTCACGAGGACCTCACCTCATTCAAATTCAGGTACATATCTTCACAATATCTCATCGTTTCCCATCTTGTAGAGGTGCCCCGCGATGACAGAAAAGTTCGTTGCATGCACCACCAATTCCTTCTTCTGCTAGACTAAGTATTCCTTTGGCGCAGTCCCTGTTGTTAAAAAATGGATTATATCTTCAAAGTGTTTGTCCACGATGCGCACTACAAAGAGTTGTGCATCAGGTTGTCCCTCCTCCAAATTCGTTGGTTCCTCGCCCATCTCAACTCGTGACAAGTGATTCGGCCCTGCATTTAGGCATCCTAGCTTGACTATGACCTCAAAATCATATTCTTGAAATAGTAAGAGCCATCTGCATATGCACCCCCCTAACACAGGCTTATTCACCAGGTATTTCAACATGGAATGGTCAGTATACATCTCGAAATGTCCGAGAGTAAGTAGTGCCCATTTTTTGGTGCACGTACACCATTGCCAACCCCTCGTGCTCAGTGGTAGAGTAGTTCTTTTCTACTTTGGACAATCTTCAACTCACAAATGTGATCGGGTGATCCACACCCTCCATGCCTTCCTATCTGAGTATGGTTCCCAACCTGATACATGACGCATCAACATGTACATGAAATTCCACATCCCATTTTGGGAAGACCAAGATTGGAGCAGAGGCCAATTTCCCCTTCAAGACATCCAAACTCTTCATGCAATCATCATTCCAGCAATATGTAACATCCTTTTTCAATAGCTTTTCCAACGGTGCGGTTATTTGGGCATAAATTTTGATGAACTTCCTATATTATCCATTGTGTCCCAAGGTAGTGCATAGTTGTTTAACACTTTGCGGTTCTTCCAAGTTTAGGATAATGGAAATCTTCGCAGGGTCCACCATTAGTACTTGTTTGCAAACCACATGACCCAGCAGGTTTCCAAAGGGAATGAGGAATGTGCACTTCTTTAGGTTCAGCGCAATCTGGTGTCAGTGGCAAGTATCCAACATCAAGCGTAAGCTTGCGACATGGTGCTTAACTAATCCAAATATAGTCCAATCATCCAAATAGACCTCTAAAAACTTGTGGCTGTATTCTTTGAACATGGCTACCGCAATGCGTGAAAATATAGTGGGCGTGTTCTTCAGCCCAAACGACATAATGGTGTATTAAAAGTAGCCCCATTCTATTTTCAAGGTTGTTTTGCTCCTATCTTTTGGCGTGATCTTGATCTGATGGTACCATGAGAATACATCCATGAATGAGTATGCTTCCTGACCACCAACGTTTTCCAGCACCTCATCTGTGAATGGTATCGGGAATGGATCATGTACACAGGCATCATTCAGCGTCCTGAGGTCCACGCATATTCTTATTTTTCCCTTATATTTTTTCTCCCGTACTACCATGGGACTCAGCCAGTCAGATTCTTCTACTAGTTCAATACTTACGGCTGCAAACATCTTGTCTAATTCGTCATGGACCTTCTCTTTATACTTCGGATTCAAGTAGTAAGGGCGCTGCTTAACTGGCTTCGCATCTTTAGCAGCACAGTGATGTCGGGGTCTTCAAGTGATGGTCCATGAATCTCACGAAAACCTTCCGTTTATGAAATGTTAATGTTTCGTCGGTCCTCATCATCCTCCTCAACATTTACGTTATAACATTCTAGTGCGCAACTCAACTGTGTCACCCATTCTGGCTGAAGTACTTCCATTGGCTCCTGGGGTATTTTGAAGATAGTTGTTTTTACTGCCTATAGCACATCATCAACAGTATCTGACCAACAATCTTTAAACGTGAAGGTTAATATAAATCCCTCACGCAAGGCATCCCATTCGCTTGTTCCATGGCGGAGCTCAGTCTCAGTATACCAATTCATGGGTATGACATCCAAGGTATCATAGAATAAATCTACCCATTCAGGCTATGGCTCTTCCCCATAGACCCTAGTCCATTTCACGAGGTGTGTGCATGGATCATATCATCCATCATATTTGTCTAATAGCTATATTTGTGGTTTCCCAAATCGTAGGCACATCATCCTTATGCATCCGCGCCAGTCCTAAAAATTTCCTTGATGCCTACCCCACAATCGTGTGGGCGTTGCACGCAGTGCCCACGTTAGCGCATCGAACCACTGTTGTTCTGGTACTGTGCTATCAAATTTACTCAGTAATTCATCCACCACTGACAACCCATCATATGTTGGTAGATCCCATGCTTTTGTTGTCATGTAGCGTAGTGATCTAACCATCATGTTGCAATTAAGCGTTGTTACTTCATGCATATGATTTTGCCATCGTTCTACTTCTTCGTCTGGATCTAAAGTGCAAGAGCTTTCGCACTCCCACAAAATTCTTCCATCTGTAGTCTCATTCACCCAATTCTCTTCTCACGTAGTTATCAAGTAAATACAATCAAGATCATCATCACTATCATCATCGTGCACCGGTTCAGTGTATCGCTCTCCTTCCGCTGGATCTAGCGGTACTACTACACGTAGTGACTTTTTCTCAAAGATCATTTTTCACTTCTTTAGGTTTATGATTCCGTTCATATCGGTAGCCCAGTCTATTTCTAGTAGTGCAAGATAGGGATTACTGTTATTGACAATCTCTATCACTTCAAAATCTGCCTATGCGCTTGCACCTTCAATGTTTACTGTTACCCCTTGCAATATTCCCATGGGCAAAATCTTCTGTTGGTTCGCCATTTGTAATTGGATAAGAGACCACTGTAGTGCAGGTTTGCCTATGCGTTCCCATGTTTGTTTTGGCAGTGCATTTGGGTCCAATCCGAGATCCAGGATTACCTGATCCATTTCATACTCGCCGATTTGCACAGTCAACCTCATTTCCCTTCCTATGCGAAATGCATGCTTTCCAAGTTTTTGGACCACACACGGTTCTCCTGACCCCGCACAATAGTGATAAGTTCCTATAGTCCTTTGACTGCCTTGTTGTCATGCAGCAATTTCATGCATGTCTCGAGAAAGGTAGTGAGCATTGAAGGATCCATCCCTGGTTCTATTTGATCCTTACTACCTGAAGTGGAGGCCTCCGTGAAGCTCTTCTTAGCTTCCATGAATGTCTCCTTCACGCATTATAAATCAAATTCGGATTCCTTTGTAGGATTCTTGCGAATCCACACACTTTCTTCTAGCTACTTCACTTTATCATCGTCCATGGTTATACCGCTCCTGATCATCATGTTTACATTCAGGCCATATTCACGCGGCTCAGACCGAATCATCTACAAGTTCGTGACTCGGAGGGGGTGGAGTACCCCTTTTTTGCGCATCCTCGCTATCATCGAAGGGCAGTCTTCTTCCTCATGATCAAACTGAGTATAGTACCTGTTAGCCTCCTATACCAATAGGTGTTCATCTCTCATGATTGACAGTGGAAGTGCCAAAAATGTTCACCTTCCATGCTGCTACGGCTCCATTTTTGTGAAAGAAACAGACAATTTAAAAAAATGTAAAGAGGGTATGCCTTAAAAGAAAAATCAAAGGGTAAGAAAATCAATTGGTCAAAGAAAGAAATAAAAGAAATGAACCCCAAACAAGGACCATGAGAGCGGCTAGTCCAAATTGCCACTACTACTTTGATGGGTGGTCCAATAACTCAAGCTAGGCCTCACCATGTTTTGAATTGCATGTTGTAGACTAGAGAGGAAGTACCTGTTCAAACAGTTCAAGCTTGACAGATGACTAGGTGGATAGAGAAAGAAAGGAGCCCAACTGCTTAATCTAGGCCCTTGGAAGTCATAAGGGTAGACTTAGATAGGAGGGCAGCCAAAAGAAAAGAGAATTATCAGGGTTTGCAAGGCCAAGTGCACCCATCCAAAGGAAGAAAAAATGTTAGGCATATTAGGCAGGGTAGGCAGTTGAAGGTTGCAGAAGGCAAGATCTAAGCACATCACATGGGAAAAATCACAATGATGACACCAGCAGGAGAAAGGCAAGAGCAATGGCTTATTTGGCAAACTACTAGACCATCACTAACTTCCCCCCATCCCCTTCAAAAAGTTTCTTACTAACCTCCCCATGAGCACTGCAGGATCTGCCTGATCAGTCCTCCTTAGACTCTTCATTTGTACAAATTTCATGTCAGAAGTGACCTCTCTCTTTGAAAAGAAGCCACATTTCTTGTGTAAAAATTCTTTTCATTTTGATCTACTCCCTAACTAAGTTTATTTCCTAAAAAGCTTAGTAACTATCACTTCCCATTCTCATTCCCTCCAACTACTAATTACTAACTCTATCTACACTAAATCCCCTATGTTCCCCTTCCCCTATTTACTATAACACCATGGTGTATAAAACCCCCAAGCAATGTATAAATATCCCCCCCCCTTTAGCATTATAGCTGAAAACCACTTCTAAGGGAGACCTTAGTCCACCAGGGACTATAGTCAACCCTGCTTAGGGATTTCTCTAACCTCTGGTCAGAGCAATAACCTATACTAAACCCTCATTGCCCCTTGTTTCCCGATAAATTCATGAGAAACTCCTTTTTCCCCCTCTCAAACCCAACATTCATGATTTTTTAAAACCCGACAGATTAACTCATACATTCCAAAACCCACAAAAACCCTCCTAACCAAAGTTTGAAACCCCGAAGTATTAAATAAATAGTTTATTGGCTGGCGGGTCTCCCCCAAACTTGCACGATGGGTTGGGGTGCCCGCCAGCCTTTGATCTCCCGCCCCACTGTGATCCAACGGTGGGCGGTCTTTTTCAGATCTGAACCTGCCGTGCTTTAACGTCCGAGGAGCGGGTGGTTTTGGCCCTCGTACACTGGACGCGTGGCAGTCGGTGGGGGTGTTAGGAGCCCCCCTCCCCGATACCGCCTTCTCCCAAAAGCGATGCGGGGAGACCGCTTACCGCTTTCCCCGATACCACCTCCCCTGTCACGTCGGTCCTACGTCGCTATGACGTCATACCCTCGTCCCCGCCCCCGCGCCTCGTGGCCCTCCACATAGCCTTGCCACCCCACACCATCCGCCACCGTGTCCTTCCATGCTAGCCTCCAGCTCAGCACCCACGTCACCTTCCGTACCCGGGCCCGCCATGACGTCATGCTGACGTCATCGGCGGAAAAGCGCCAATGACCCATATTTTCCAAATTTATCGTTAAAAACGCGTTATTTAGCCGTTTTATGTCATTTTCGTTGGAAACAAAGAAGAGCCGTTTTATCTGTTCACTGTAAAAATTACCGCCAAGCCGCGAATTTAAAGCTTTAGACGCCGCCACTCACCAAATCAAGTGTGTTCTTCATCCACTGTTCAACCAGGCAGCTCTCGGCGTCGTTTATCCAGGTATTTGCCCAAATTCACCTGTTTTACCCATATTTATGCCATTTCTCTGCAAATTGTCCATAAAACACCTGCTAATTCCCAAATTAAAGATTGTTTCTTAGTCAATTCTGGACTAGAACACCTGCATTGTCCCTTGCTCCAAAATTTGATGATAAAACCATAATTCGCGGTCTTAACTTGCAGATTCGTCCTCAAGCTGCCTGGCATTATTCCCTTTTGCCGGGTGCAGGCTTAAAAAGCTGCATTTTACCATTTTAAGTCCTGCCCACCCTCTGCATTTCATCTTCATTATTCACAATTCCTGTGAATTTTCCCAAGCAGAGCAGAGGCAAGCCTGCCTAGCCAGCCTATTCCTCTTTGAAGAATACATCCAGCAGCACCTGCATTCAATCTGCCAATTGACTTCTAGAAAGGCCTTGCAACCTATTGCACTTACCTTGTTCCATTCAGAAACTACATAATGGCTGCTCCTGCACCCACAGCTCTCAGTGTTGCCCCCATGAATCCACCAAATAAATAACTGGAGTCCCTGCCTCTTGCTGACAGGGACTACCTCATCCAAGACATTGTGGGCGATAGGAACCATTTGCAGACCTTCAGGGAATTGAGAGATGACTATTTGAATGGCAAGGACACATATGGGATATGGGAATCAAATCTCCCATATTACTTTCTCCCATCTGTTAACATTTTTCCAGAGATTATCCTCCTATGTGCTGAGAATTATGATGCAAATCACAGAGCTATCAAGTCTCCATCTGGGAGCATCCTCTTTCACATTAATGCTGAGTCCATCAACCAGATGCTCAACTTCAAACAAACTCAGCTGTTGTTTCCTTTCTCCATGAACTATCTGCTGGATACAGGTGCCAAGATGTCCACTGCTGACATTCAGAAGATCACCCAGACATTTATGAGGCCTGACCGCCAACCCACAGGGCCACCTCCCTACTTATATGTCCACTTTACTGATATAGGCAAACTTCTGCTGGACATGATTTCATATGTGTTGGGCTATAAAACTAGTGAATTTGTTGATGAGACAGTGTTGGTATTACTAGCTGCTTATAGCCTAGGCCAACCTCCTGCCTACAAATATAATTTTGCTAAATTCATAGCCAACAAGATACATGAGCAGCTTTTCAAAGTAGACAGGGAGGGCATTTTCAAATACTCATCATACATCTACCATTTGTTCATGTATTACCAGTCCGAGGCCTTTCAATGCTCCATCAAAAAGCTGGACTCTAAGGGGGAAAGAAGGTTTGTCATCTTCTAGACATCAGTTTATCACCAAGTCCAAGATTCACCATACTCATACTGTGAATTTATCGATGAGTTTGTCTACCCAGTCTCTTGCTTGTTGATGAGGTCCCCTCCTCCCAGAGTGTCATTTGAAATACAGAAAACCTTGCAGCTCTCTAAAAACTATAAAATAGGTGATTGGTACCTATACCAGGATCATACAATCATCAGAATCTATGGCTGTGAGCTCTGTCCATACAGGCTCCCAAAATATGTGCCCATGAGACTTTTTGCCTTGGAGTACTATAGGCAGCTCATTCACTCTGACCTCACTCACTTTCACAGTGCCAAAAAGAAAGCCCATCTCAAGTTCAAGCACCACCTGGGCCCCTTTATCATGAATAAAAAAGAGGGATGGCAAGATTATGAGCAAATCCTCAAAGACAAGTACAAGCTCTCAAAAAGCTTCTGGTGGGTCCCTTATGACCCTGAAGGCTTCATCTATGCCAGGAGGGTTAAGTACAGGCTGCTAGGCTATGAGCACTATAAATTTCCACATATTGAACAGTATGCCAATCAGCAAGAATGGCTGCAAGATACTTTAATTGAAAAACTAACTGAAGAATAGATAATGCAAAAGAATGTCAAGGATTTGGAGAAAACTCTTGACTTGGATTCTGTGCAGCAGGTAATCTTCAAGCAACCACATCCAGTGGGAGAAGGAACTTCTGCCACAACAACTGCACCAGCCACCCAGGCACCCTCTACAGCAACATCATGCACAGATAAAGGTAAAGGAATAATGGGTGCTGAACAAGAGACAGTAAAAGAACAGCCTGCCTCCTCAATTGGGCAGCAACAAGAGCAGACCCCTCCACCGCAAACTGAACAACCAACAGCCCCTATTTTGCAGACTCCAGCACATGAGGAGAGGGGTAAGAAAAGAGACAGAGAAGAGTCCACTCCTGCTAGTGGATCCTCCCAGCAACCTGAGGCCAAGAGGCAAAAGGTTGACTCCCCAATAATAGAAGAAATAAGTGAAGAAGTCCTTGACAGTCCAAGGAAAGAAGGGGGAGACAACCAGCAAACCAGTACAAGCTCCTTTCAGCAGGAGCAGGGATTACAGCTTGGATTGGAGGTGTCCTCCTCCTCTCAGCAGAGCAAGAAGCCTTCAAGCACCAAGGCTTCGTTCAAACAAATAAAGGCACAGAATGACTTGCTAAGAATAAAAGTATACAAATAGTTTCTCAAAGCTACACCAGCCAAGCAAGAAAGGTTGATGTCTGTATATGACATACAAGAGGAGAAAATGATCCTCAGCCACTTCAAACCTAAGGTGCCGCAACCTAAATCAGCTACAGATTTTGTAAGAACAAGGGTGGAAGTCATGGAAAAAGACATTCACCCCATGGACCAAATTGAACTCCACAAACAAACTGGAGAAATGGTCTATGCCACATTGGTGGACAGGGCAACAATGGCCCATGAATTAAAAGAATCATTGAAGAATACCAACAATCAGTTGGATTTTGAGAGAATGTCCTCCATGGCCAAAGATAATAGGATCAAATCATTAGAGGACATCATTATAGACCTGGGACATGATCCCAAGGACCCAAAGGGCATGAGGGCCCTCATGAAGAAAAAATAAGATGATCTTAATGCATTGAAGAAAAGTTTAAAGCTGCTGCCCACCGAGCACCCCCAAACAGCAGAATTGCAGAAGGAAAAGGAGGTCGATGAGCAACTTGATCTAATAATGCAGCTGAATCAAAAGGTCCTTGATTTGGAAAAGGAGCTAGAAGGGGCACTACAAGACAAGCAGGGAGAATCCACATCCCAAGCTCCTCCAACTACTTCAACCACTGCAACAACTACAGAGGCAGCAGTAGCCCCTGTACCAACTACAGCAACAACAGAAGCAGCAGCAACTACAACAGCTCCAGAGTCCAGCTTAAACATGGAAGATTTGACAAAGGCTATCAAAGAGCTGGAGCTCCAAGCTACTGAGATAAAAGAGGCCAAGGAAAAATTGGCAGAACTAGAGGCCAAATATGACAAATCAAAAATGACTGTGGCAGAGCAAGGTAGAGAAATAAAGGCCCTCAAAGAGAAAATAAAGGCCTTGGAGAAAGAGCTCAAGCTAGAAAGTGCTATGGCAGAAATAAAAAGAATTTTGTGGGCCCGAATTGACCAATCCATTACTAGACAATGGAAGTCAATTAAGATTGTGCATGAACAAATGGAGTTAATTGGCAAAGCACAGATTGAGATCCAGAAAGCCAGAACAGTACTGGGGAACAGGCCTGAGCAGGCCAATAGAATGATACACTTTTTGAACACTCAGACCCAGGAGGATCTAGCAGCCATCAACATTGTTAACAGAACAGAGGCTGTCCTCACAGCTAAAAAGGTGCTAACTCTTAGGAATTATGTACAGACTATAGAGAGAAAGTGCCATGAAATACAGGCTGAGGTGGATGAATACAAGCTCAAAATGGGAGCACTGCAAGGAAAGGGATTGCCCAGCCTACTAACCAGCACGGGAAAACTGCTCCCCTGTGAGCAATATGCTTCTAGAATGGCAACTTTTATTGATAATCATATCACTGCATCTGCCAGTACTTCTGAGGAAGCAGGGCCTCCAACAGGGCAGAGCCTTCTTGACAAACTTGAAAATCTATTTTTTATTGAAAATGAAATCCACCACCTTTTTGACGTTCCTCCTAATTTTTATAGATATACAGAGGCAGATGAAACATTGGTGAAAATTCGAAGGCACCAGCTGCCCAAAGAGGATTGGTGGCAGGAAATGCTGCAAATTCTACCTCAGTGATCTCAGTTGATCAATCCTAGTCAGCCTCCACTTAGCAAAGAGCAAAAGACAGAATGAAGACAACACACAAGGCAGCCGAAGGGTGACTCAGCATAAAGACAGCGGCAGCAATCCAAATATAAAAAATGCGCAATTTTTGGGCAGCGCATCTTCAGCCGACTCCAACGGTAACAAAGTCAACATTCTTTGACCATTTTGGACAGCTATTACAATCAGAAGTTACTACAGCATTTACTTTCTCAGCTACAATGCTCCAGGAGTTGGCACGACATTAATGAAACATTTACTCATCAGCTAGATATTTTCCTATGTAAATTATGTATATATACCTCCCCTGGCAACGTATGAGGGGTTGGTGATTTTCATTCTGAGGCAAATGTATTGTATATTTTCAGATAATCTAATGCAAAAAGGCTGGAAAACTCAGTGATTTCCTGAATGTCGGATGTCTTGGTGATGCTATGCATGTTGTTGCAGAATTCGTGTGTTGTCTAATGGAACAATAAGTTTTCTCAATCTATGTTTTGTCTTCTTATGTTTGTTTGAATCATACACATGTTTCACTAATCTAACAGTAGAGAAAAAGAATAGTACCGGAAATGTTTTGTTACACCTTGTGCTCAATCTCTATTGCTGAAAATGTTTTCTTCAGAATTGATTATGAACATGAATTCTTAATTGGCCATTTTTTTCATTAATTCTATAAATATGAATGTTATATAGAAATTCTTCACTGCTTCTAATAATATTCCCACTTTTCTTCACATAGGTTTGGTTGAAAGATTCTTAATTGCCTTTCATGCCCTGATCACATCACCCCAGTCACATATTTAAAGAATTGTTTCTTAGACACTTATCTGGCTCTTCAGCATCACTATTGTATCAGCACAGACATATCAAGCAAGTCAAGCATCACTGACTCCATGCCCAATGGCCTAGAACACCCTAGTAATCATATATATATCTTGACTGAAGTCATCATCCAGCAAACCTCAAAACATAACCTTGAGCATCATAACTAGCCTAAAATATCATACCAACAAAGTTAAATCATAAAGAGAGAGCCCTCTCTGGTCATAGGTAGGCTAGAACCTGTGACCCAAAGATTGTTTAGTGGTTCCCTCGGCCGTATTCCCTTGGGAGTCAAAGGGAACAACCTGAGTGATAACATAATTGGTGACTCCACTGGGGACAGAGCGTATTTTTCAGCTGCTGTCTGTTTTTAGACAGTAGTTGTTGTTGGGAAAAGTATCCAATACGGAATGACCCTATCCCACTCTAAGGGTGATAGTACCTCAGCAACAACTGAATACAAAGCTATTCAAGATTACTTCTTTATGAGATGTAAGAGAGAGGAGAAAAGAGTCCACTAACCGTTGTCTTCCGCTAATGGTTGATCCAATCTTCCCTCTTTGCTGCTTGCTCCCAGCTCCTTGCTCTTTCACTAGCCCAGCTACACAAAGATCCTGCAAAAGCACAAGAAAGGGAAACTACAAGAAGCATACATCCATAATTGATTCAAGGATTAGAATAAAT
Organism: Pinus tabuliformis; assembly: GCA_031772625.1. Classification (NCBI taxonomy): domain Eukaryota; kingdom Viridiplantae; phylum Streptophyta; class Pinopsida; order Pinales; family Pinaceae; genus Pinus; species Pinus tabuliformis. The sequence goes on along the minus strand of CM062819.1, from coordinate 54,894,162 downwards.
CAAATATACAAGCATCAATACGCCACAAAGACACATGGATATAGAAGAACCTCAAATGCTTTATTAATGGAAGAAGTAAAGTTCTGAGAGTGTTACAACCATAAGAGGCCCAATCCAGCAACACCTCCCAGCAGAGAGAAATCTCCTCTTCACCTCGTTCAAAGCAATCACCCAATAGTTTTATACTCAAACCAACAGCACTTCCTTACATTCACAAGATTCCAGCCTCCCTAGACCTCATGAGAGAGCTCTATATATAGGAGTTTTGGAGAAAGGATGAGTCAACTTGAGGCTGGCATGAAGCTGACTAGTGTCCTCTCCCACTTCAGTTATTCTTCAGTTCTTGAGTCCACTTGGAGTTTCTTGCTTCCACTTGGAGATCTAGATCCTCTTACTCATCACAAGGTGAATTCCTTGATCCAAGTGTCATTTTGGAAGCTTCCTGGGCATTTGAAACCTTGCAGAATGACTGTGCCACTTGGCCAATCTCGCCCAGCGCAGGTAGCCTTCATTGCTTTTGACATTCAGCGCAGGTACAGAGTGGAGCAGTTGACATTCAGCGCAGATGCTCAGTGGAGCAGTTGACATGATCCAGAATTAGCTTGTTTTTGAGTATTTTCAGGTGGAGAACTGATTTTTAGTGTTGTGGTTTGCTGACCTTGTTCCTCTAGGGGTAGGAACAACATGTTTAGGGACTTTGGATCCCTTAGATTATCGACATTTCATGCTTCATGCTGTAAGGCACAAAAATGTCTATAACAGTAGTTCCAAAAGCCTGATCAGTCCCTTAAAATAGCTCTAAAAAATATCCTCAAAAATACCAAAAACAAGTTTAGAAGTTGGCTCCTAAGAAGAGAACTAGGCACACCAGGTCAAATCCTGACCCAAATCCCCCACCTGTTTTCGAAAATCCAAATTTGATCCCTAAAACTCTTAGGAACCAGAAGGAAACCGAACAATCCCCTGAATCTAGCCCTGAGGTAGTTCAGCAAAGTTTTATTCCAACCCCTTCTAAGCTAGTCGTTCACCTCCATACAACTCATTCTTCCCCCTCTTCATCATCCACTTCACAAAACATATTGTCTACAACCAACACACAAACTGCTGTTGTTGTCCCTGTTCTACCAGTTGTCCCACTTATCCCACCAAATATGGCTAATCGTTATGCACCCCTTCAGTTGCCTGGCAATCCTGGGGCTATGCCTCAGGACTACCAGGGCAAAATTACTTATTTTGATGGAACCAGTGCGTACACTGCCTTACAGCATACTAAGAAAATGCAAGACTACTTTGAGAACTATGAGATAGATGATGATGATGTAAGGATGAAAATCTTTGTCCAAAGTTTAACAGGTGAAGTAAGAATCTGGTTCAAGGCACTGGCTGCACATTCTATAGCTGATTCAGGTGCCCTTTATTAGTCCTTCCTCAATAGATGGGAAAAGAAAAATGACCCTCTGCACATTTTATCTAAATATGATACCATAAAAAGAGGCCCACAAGAAGCTGTCTTGGACTATTGCACTAGATTCAACACTATTTATAATGCCATTCCTCAAAATCTTAGACCTCCACCTGATTTAGCTTTGATTAAGTTCCCTGATGGATTTGATGCTGATATGGCATATCAGCTAAGAGAAAGAGCCCCTACAACTCTAGCAGACATGCAAAACATAGCGGTTAGTGTAGAGGCAAATCTAATTGCCAAAAGAAACCGGGCGAGAACTGAAAGAGAACTACTTTCAAAGAAGAACCCTCGTCATTTGAGCAAAAGCTAGATGCAATCATTAAAGGGATGGATAGACTTGGAGACAGGGTGGAAACCATAGAAAGAAAATCATCATGGGAAGGTCAAACAAGCAATATTAGAAACCCAAACTTCAGAAAGAATCAAAATCCTAATGTTGGAAGGACTGATCCTGACCAGCATGTCAGACCTCCTTTCCAAGAGAATTATGCCGAGGCTTCAACATCTAGTGAACCTAATGAAGACCCTCACATCAACCTGATGGGTTTGGACAGTGAAAATCAAGTCTTTCTGACACAAGAAGACCAACAGGTTTACAATGACAATCAATTCCACACTAAGTCAGGAGAATCATTCGATTTTAAAGAAGGTTATGATGCAGCTGTGTATGAGGTACACAAACAGTACAAACTAAGGAGTAGAATAGTAGATGTACCCACACCCCTCAAACCAAAGGACAGTAAGCAGCCAAAAAAGATCAATGAAAATACTGCCTTTCCCCAATCAGCTGGCAGCTCAAACTCACTTGCCACAGAAGTGACTGTGGAGGAAATTTCAGAACAACAGTCCTCTCAAAATCAGCCAGGTCCACCCTATCCATTAAAGACAAAGGCAAATGCTCCCCTAGGAAACAAACATGGCACCAGTTTTACTCAAAATGGACCTAACTATGAGCAAAAGACACTTGATAACTCAGCTGAAAAGGAAAAATCTGTTGCATTGAATGCCAGAATTCAAATGGAAAAACCTTTCAACTTGGAAACAGAAATAAGTAAGTTAAAAATATCAGTTCCTCTTTCGGAATTGGCCAAACATGACATATACAGACAACAGATCAATAAGTCACTACAAGTATCAGACAACAAAGATGCTGTGAATGTCCTAGATGACCAACCATAGTTGTTGTTTGGGCCTGAGGTCAATGGAAAAACAGAAAATGGAGGGGTACCACCCTTTTATGTCAGTCTAGACATTCACGATAAGATCCTACATAATGCAATGTCGATTCTGGGGCTTCACACAACTCAATGCCCAAATCCGTAATGGAAAAACTTGACTTAGACATCACAAGACCTTACAAAGATCTGTTCTCATTTGATTCAAGCCAAGTCAGGTGTTTAGGCCTGATTAAAGACTTATGTGTCTCCCTGGTTCAATACCCAACCAAAACTATCTTGATGGATGTAGTGGTAGCTGACATACCCCCTAAGTATGGCATGCTCTTGTCCAGATCCTGGGGGGCCAAACTTCAAGGATCTCTGCAATTAGATATGTCCTATGCAACTATTTCAGTCTTTGGGTAGCCAAAGAGATTGTGCTGGGAGACTCTGATGAAATATGTGGTAAGCAGTCAAGAGAAGCCTCAAAACTTTCCAATCTACTCGATACACTCGGACATGGATTCATTTATTCTCTACAATGCTGACATCTGTCACAAAGCTTATTCTGAACTATTGATGACAGTAGAGACCAAGAAGTCAGATGAACAATGTGTTTGCAAAGACCAAGGGACCATGGGTATAGCTGGTAAGAAGACAAAGGAACAGGATGCATCAAGTAACTTGCAAGAAACAAATCTGCCCATGATCCAACTCACTAAAAATTTCAATCCAGTTCTTGATCATGAAACTTTATGGTATCTAGAATTTGATGGCTCTGTAAACAAGCTAGGAGCTGGGACAGGAGTATGGATCCACAATATGCACAATGACCAAGCTGAGGGCCATGCATACAGACTAAACTTTCAATGCACAAACAACATGGCTGAATATGAGGCCCTTCTGTTAGGTCTGAAACTTATAAAAAATCTAGGTGCAACCAAAATCTCAATCTTGGGAGATTCAGATCTGGTCATACAACAGATGAAGGGAAATTTCACCACAAATGATCTGAGGTTGAGAGCATACAAGGGGGCAGCTATTCAAATACTTGAGAGCTTCTCACAATCACAATTGACTAAAATTTCCAGAGAACTCAATCTACATGCTCACAGCTTGGCAACCTTTGCCAGCACTTGTAAATTGCCTTTCAAAACCAATCATACATTTACAGCTGAAATCAAACACAGACCTTCAGTTCCGGATAACATCAAGAATTGGCAAGTCTTTGAGAGTAACAAACAGATAAATAACTTTCTCACTTTAAAGGAAGAATTTTCTGGCATGAACATTGACACTAGCACTAGAGATGATCAACCACAGATCTGCATAATTACACAGGAAATATCAGCTGAAACAGCTGATCTAGTTTTGCATCCTACCACCTTTGACAAGGAAACTATACGGGAATTGAAACAATCAGATGCAGAGGAAATGGTTGAAGCAGAAGATGAGGTGATTGAGCTAAAGGATAATTTTCTACCCATAGGTCTAACCCCTTTGGAGGATCTGTTCGATTCGAATGACATCTCAAGAAAACCAAAAATGCAACCATTGAATGATGAAATAGAAGATTGTAACATTGGGACCCCTGAAAATCCCAAAATGGTTAAGCTATCCAAAGCATTACCACTGGAGCAGAAACTAAAATACATTGAGTTGTTCAAAGAGTTTCAAGATGTCTTTGCCTAGAGCTATGAGGACCTTAAATCTTATGATACATCAGTTATCCAGCACACTATCCCTCTAAAATAAAATCAAAATCCTTTTAAACAGAAGCTCAGGAGAGTCAATCCAGTCCTCCTCCCCCTTATTGAAAAGGAGGTTAAACGTATGTATGAAGCTGGGATCATTGCCCCAATTAGATTCTCGGAGTGGATCTCAAACCTTGTGCCTACTAGGAAGAAGACAGGGGAAATCAGACTGTGTGTGGACCTCAGGAATCTGAACAAAGTATCTCTCAAAGACCATTATCCCTTACCTAAAATGGACCACATCTTGCAAAGAGTAGTGGGAGCTGCTAGGATCTCTTTACTAGATGGTTTCTCAGGATTCAATCAGATTCTAGTACACCCGGATGATCAAGACAAAACTGCCTTCACTACACCTTGGGGAACCTTCAAATATGTCAAAATGCCTTTTGGACTTAAAAATGCAGGGGCCACATTCCAAAGAGCAATGGATATTGCTTTTGCCAAGGAAATTCATGACTTCCTAGTTATCTATCTTGATGATCTCACTGCCTTTTCAAAATCAGATCAAGAACACTTAGAACACTTGAGTCAGGTTTTCATAATTTGTAGAAAGTATGGCATTTCTTTGAACCCAAAGAAGTCACTGTTTGGGCTGGAGGAAGGTAAGCTCTTGGGGCATATAATCTCAAAAGATGGAATTAGGATTGATCCAGACATAATTCAAGCTATCCTACAAGTACCACATCCAAGAAACATCAAAGAACTACAAAGCTTTCTAGGAAAGATCAACTTCTTAAGGAGGTTCATTCCAAATCTGGATGAACTCATAAGACTGTTAAATAATATGCTGAAAAAGGATTCCAAGGTCAAATGGACCATGGAAGCTAGACAAGCCTTTGAGGATATCAAAAGAGCATTGACAAACACACCAGTCCTAACAAGCCCTAGATTTGATCAAGATTTTATCATATTCTCTTTTGCTTCTGAGCATACAATTGTTGTTGTTCTGCTACAAAAAGATGACCAAGGTTGTGAAAAACCCATTGCATTTTTTAGCAGAGCCCTTAGGGATGCTCCCTTAAAGTATCAGATTATGGAAAAACAAGCCTATGCATTGGTAAAAGCCATCAAGGAATTCAGAATCTATATCCTTTACTTTCATATAATTGCCTATGTACCTAATGCAGTGGTCAAAGACATTCTAACCCAAGAAGGAATTGAAGGCAAGAGGGGAAAATGGATTGCCAATATCTTAGAATATGACATTGAGATTAAACCTACCAAACTGATAAAAGGACAAGGCCTAGCCAAACTAATGACTGAAACCAATTTTCAAGCCCTTGACATTAATGAACTGGACGACGAACAGGAGATGGCGACTCCACAGATCAACCAAGCCTTTATGCAATCTCCATGGTATGCTGATATATGTTTTGTATTATTAAACCTGCAAGCTCCTCCAGGGTTGTCCAGAACTAAGAAAAGATTCTTGAAAATGAAAGCATCAAAGTTTTGTATTATTGACAATGTTTTATTTTGGAAAAATCATGAAGGGATCTTACTCAATTGCTTAACAATAGAAGAAACTGACAATGTCCTCAAAGAATTTCATGCAGGTGACTGCGGAGGACACTTATACTGGAAATCCACAGCTGATAAAATCCTAAGGGCTGGATTTTATTGACCCTCCTTATTTGCTGATGTGAAGAAATTTGTAATGTCTTGTCACAAATGCCAAATCTTTGAGGGCAAGAGGAAACTGCTGCCTTTACCACTCAAACTAGTTTCAACTGAAAGACCATTCTAGCAATGGGGCTTAGACTTCATTGGTGAAATTCACCCTTCATCCTCTGGCCAGCATAGGTGGATTCTCACTGCCACAGACTATTTTACCAAATGGATAGAGGCCATCCCTTGTAGGCAGGCCAATGACTCCATTATTATACAATTCCTAGAAACCAACATCTTGTCCAGGTTTGGTTGTCCAGACAAAATCATTACAGACAATGCTGCTACTTTCAAGTCCAAGAAAATGATCAACTTTTGTCACAAGTATCACATAACCCTAGGTCATTCCACTGCCTATTATCCTCAAGGTAATGGCCTAGCTGAATCTTCCAATAAAAGTCTCATCAACATCATTAAAAAAGTTTTGGAAGAAAACAAAAAGAATTGGCATAAAAAATTGGTAAATGCACTGTGGGCAGATAGACTGACCACCAAGAGATCAATTGGCATGAGTCCATATGAACTGGTCTATGGGCTAGAAGCAAAGTTTCCTACATCTCTAGGAATTCCTATGATCAAGTTGCTGCAAGAAATACAAGCTGAGCCAAATGACATTCAGAGAAGGATTAATCAAACAATTCATTTACAACAAACAAGAGAAGAAGTCTATCAAAGAACCCAAGTTCTACAGGAAAATCTCAAAAGAATATTTGACAAAAGAACCAAAGCTGAAGATTTCTTTATAGGAAACAAAGTGTTAAGATGGGATTCCAGAAGGGAGGACAAAGGCAAACATGGTAAGTTTGATTTTTTATGGAAAGGACCCTATGTCATCTATGTCATACAAAGAAACAACACTTATTTTCTAAGAAGTTTGGATGGCTCGAACACTGAGGAAGGCCCAGTTAATGGGAGAATGCTCAAGCATTATTTTGACTCCCTTTGATCAAACACTGAACAGGTCTGTATTGTACATAAATATTTGTATTTCCAGTATTTTCAGTTACAGCAGATAAATAAAGCACCGAGTGCAACATATTTTGAGAAGACCAGGGTGCTGCATTTCTTCCCTTTTTGAATATATATAATCCCGGCACTAGAAAGCAAAGAAAAACACAGGGTGACTATCAATTGATGAGGAGAAACTCTGAGAAACAGGTAAAACAGATCTGCAAATTCACAGCAAATCAGCTCACTGGGTGCTGCCTGCAACTATCTAGGATCCTAGCCAATGGTCTCCAACAAACAGAGAAATTCAGCCTACAGCCAGAAAGCAGAAACTCAGGCAATCTGACCTGCTGTTCTTGGCTTTTCACCTGGAAAATCCATCCCCAAGTGGAGCCACTGTTAGCCTCCTATACCAATAGGTGTTCATCTCTCATGATTGACAGTGGAAGTGCCAAAAATGTTCACCTTCCATGCTGCTAAGGCTCCATTTTTGTGAAAGAAACAGACAATTTAAAAAAATGTAAAGAGGGTATGCCTTAAAAGAAAAATCAAAGGGCAAGAAAATGAATTGGTCAAAGAAAAAAATAAAAGAAATGAACCCCAAACAAGGACCATGAGAGCGGCTAGTCCAAATTGCCACTACTACTTTGATGGGTGGTCCAACAGCTCAAGCTGGGCCTCACCATGTTTTGAATTGCATGTTGTAGACTAGAGAGGAAGTACCTGTTCAAACAGTTCAAGCTTGACAGATGACTAGGTGGATAGAGAAAGAAAGGAGCCCAACTGCTTAATCTGGGCCCTTGGAAGTCATAAGGGTAGACTTAGATAGGAGGGCATCCAAAAGAAAAGAGAATTATCAGGGTTTGCAAGGCCAAGTGCACCCATCCAAAGGAAGAAAAAATGTTAGGCATATTAAGCAGGGTAGGCAGTTGAAGGTTGCAGAA